>OX463810.1:600000-827500 GCA_949825045.1 Argyresthia goedartella
CTACAAAAACTTCTAAATTAAATGGAACTAGGTAACCAAAAACCCAGCCAGCTACTACGTCGCATGAAGGACTCAGCGAGGGACAAGATTCCAGACCCAACCCTGCAAATGTTGTGGAGTGGACATCTACCGTCGTCAACAAGGGCTGTTTTGTCGGTTAGCAACGAAACCGATATCAATATTTTAGCAGCTATGGCGGACAAAATGCAAGAACAGAACAAAGAACTCAACTCCATTTGCGAACGTCATTCCTCAACTTCAAAGCAAGACAGCTACCAAGATTTGCGCAACATGATCGAAGATCTTACCAACGAAATCAGCGAGTTAAAAATGCGACAATCGCGCTCATGGAATCGGACCCCGCCGCCGCCGCCACCGCGAAGACAAGATCAATACCGGTCTCGCTCACGCACGCTCTCGCGCTCGAGACAACACAGAAGCAATGGTGAGCATGAATCATCGTCGTCATCAACGCGTACGGGACTTTGTTACTTCCACGCACGTTTCGGAGGTACAGCATGGAAGTGCCGACAACCATGCAACTATCGCCCGGCGGAGAACTAAAGAAGATCTCGGCAGAGACGGAACCTGAGATCAACAGCATTTCTTCATACCGTCTATTCGTGAATGACATCAACCATCATTTACGATTTCTCGTCGATACCGGAGCAAACATATCGGTATTACCAGCCACTAAACGAAAAATGAAGCCAACAAAAGATATTATGTATGCAGCAAATGGCACGAGCATCAAGACATACGGCGAGAAAACACTCGAACTTAATCTGGGATTACGAAGACCACTCAGATGCACTTTCATCGTAGCAGACGTGCAGTGACCAATATTGGGTGCAGATTTTTTACGTCACCACAACCTTTTAGTCGATCTTCGGGCTGGAAAACTCATCGACAAGAAGACAGAATTATCAGTCGAGGGATACATCACTCACACCACTACGCCAAGAATACTCACCATAAACAAGTTGGATCCATACCACGACCTGCTACATAACTACACCGAGATAACGTCAGCAATGTTTAACAAACCGAGCGACACCGCAGTCGAACACCACATCATCACTACTGGACCCCATGTATACTGCAGACCCCGTCCTATACCACCGCACATATACGAAATAGCAAAGAATGAATTCCGAACAATGATGGATCAAGGAATATGCTGGCCATCAAACTCTCCATGGGCGAGCCCGCTACATTTGGCAAAGAAGAAGAATGGCGAATATAGACCGTGCGGCGATTATCGAAAACAGAACGAGATCACGAAACCTGATAGATACCCGATTCTACGACTTCGTGACTTCACATACAACCTAGCCGGCAAAAAGATATTTGCTAAGATAGATCTCCGGAAGGCTTACAACCAGATACGAATGAATGGAAAAGATATAGAGAAGACTGCTGTAATCACGCCTTTCGGATTATTCGAATTTCCGAGAATGTGCTTCGGACTTCGCAATGCCGGACAAACCTTCCAGCGTCACATCGACAACATACTGAGAGGCATGAACCTCATGTTCCCATTCGTCGATGATTTACTGATCGCCTCAAATACAGAAGAAGAACACAGAAGTAACCTGAAGACCCTATTTTCAACGCTTCAGAAAAACAAGCTGCGAATAAACGTGTCGAAGTGCGTTTTTGGATAACACCAACTGGAGTTTTTGGGATACATGGTCTCAAAAGACGGCATAGAACCTATCGAAGAACGCGTTTCTACCATAATGGCATATCCAGAACCAAAAAACATACAAGAACTTCGTCGGTTTTTGGGGATCATTAATTTCTACAGAGATAAAATTCGTCATGCCGCCCATTCCCAAGAGAAACTATATAAATACCTACACCACGCGAAGAAGAACGATAAGACGCAAATACAATTAACAAAAGAGGAGAAGGAAGCATTTGAAGAGTGCAAAAATGTCAACAAGAACGCAGTTAAATTATCGCACCCCTCTACAACTTCACCGATTTCACTCATGTGCGATGCTTCAAACACTTGCGTCGGTGCCGTTTTACAACAAAACAACGGAGAACAGTAGAAGCCGCTTGGATTTTTCTCAAAGAAATTGAACGACGCCCAGCTCAAATATAGCACATACGATCGAGAATAAAACTATAATATAATATAAATATACTAGAATAAAACTAGCCATATATCTGGCTATCAGACACTTCCGAAAAATGTTCAAAGGAAAAGAAATTGTGGTTTACACGGACCACAAACCACTAAAGTTCGCGCTATTACGACAAAATAGCAAGACAGAAACCCCATTACGCACCAGATACCTGCACTACATCAGTCAGTTCACATCAAGAATCGAACATGTAGTGGGAGAAGAAAATACAGTCGCAGACGTACTGTCACGAATAGGGGACATCACAAGCCCATCTCCAATCGACTACGAAGAATTGTCACAAAAGCAACAAATTGACCCATCGTTAAAAGACGTCATGAAGAATCAAAAGCTCGACTTCAAGTATGTGAACGCTCCGAACTCAAGCAAAAGAATATTATGCGAAACATCCACGGGCATCGCTAGACCCTACATACCGGAGGCACTACGTCACATCGCGTACTTAGCGATACATGAGATGAGTCACCCCGGCATCAGAGCAACTCGAAAACTTATGACTCGTCGATTCTTCTGGCCGGGCATGAACACAGACGTCAACAATTGGATAAAAAGCTGCATCGCTTGCCAAAGAGTGAAGGTTCAATGACATACAATTTCACCTCTGGAAGAATATGAAAACGCAGAACGCCTATCGCATGTTCATGTAGACATCGTGGGCCCACTACCTATATCGAACGGAAAAAGATACTGCATAACAATGATCGACAGAGCGACGAAATGGCCAGAAGCTTTTCCAGTATCAGACATCAGCGCAGAAACAGTGTCAAAAGTAATCTACGAGGGATGGATAACACGTTTTGGATGCTGTTCCCGTCTGACCAGTGACCAAGGAAAACAATTCGAAGCCGACTTATTTAAAAACCTAATGAAGAGGATGGGAATAGAAAAGTCAAGAACAACCGCTTATCACCCACAAGCAAACGGCATGATCGAAAGATGGCACAGAACGCTAAAAGCAGCCCTCACAGCAAGGCTTCAAAACTACAACTGGATGGAAGAACTAACGACGGTATTATTCGGCCTACGCGCAACGATTAAAGATAACGATAATTCAGCATCACCATCAGAAGCCTTATATGGAAAAGCAATGAGGTTACCCGGGGAGTTCCACGGCGAATCACCACCTGGAACTATAACAACTCACTTCGAGGACACAATAACAAAGGCAATGCAAATAATTCGAGCTGCGAAAAGAAGCCACAAGCATCAAGCAATATTCATTCACGATGAACTACATACATGCTCGCACGTATTTATACGGAATGACGCATACCGCAAGCCGTTGACACCTACCTACGACGGGTCATTCAAAGTTTTACAGCGAGACGGGAAAGTCTACACCGTGCAATTGGACAAGAGAATAGCAAGAATATCTATCGACAGACTTAAACCGGCTTTCCTGCTACATAATGAAGAAGTTGAAAGACATAACAGCGGCATACAAAAGAAGAGATATTATATCACACGTTCAGGAAGATCATCAAAACCACCGGTACGCTTCGCTGGGGAAGAGCTGTGTAGCAGTCGCCGCAGCCATTAAGACAACCACACGGCACGGGCGCCGGTGGGACACTGAGGCGCTGCGAAATGTGCGCAGGCGCAGCGAAGTATTCACGCTCGCGACTTACAACGTATCAGTTCTGAGACGCGGCGATGGAATCGCGCCTAATCGCGCCGCCTACTACTCGTAGGACAGCCAATTATTGTATATAGTTAGAATAAGTGAATTGCAATATATATCGTCTTCAATACGCAATTATTCTTTTACTGCTGCATAACACCACCCCAAAAGCATGTACTGAAACGTTACTATAGTGACGAGAATATCTTGAAATTAACGGAACATCTAAACTCCATATATTTTCATCAAGTATACCAATCAGTGTGCTTAGTGGGAGTTGCACAGAGCCAATCGAATGACTTTACGATCGCGTTAATCGAGCATTCACTGTGAAAAGTGACAATCGAGTATTTGCGAGTGTGACTCCGAGTGAGTCGCATTCGATTATCACTATTCGATTGACGTTTACTCACCGTGAGTTGCGTTATTCTTTATGTTTAAGTTGGTAGCGCTGTAGTGACAAAATGAACAACCAGCCAAAACACAAACACCTTTTTTACCGTATTTGCCGATCAAAAAGGTGTCTATTTATTATTTTGACGGGCTTTAATAATACGCGATTTTGACATGTTTGTAAACAAATAATCTTGCATATTTTGATCTTGTGATTTTGATTGCCGGATTTCCAAATATACCGAAAGTCCACAATGAAAAGGAGTACGCAACAATTTTAAATACTTGTACAATCGAACCAACTGAATCATGACCCATTTGCCTGATAATTCGTTTGAAACTTTCAAACTTGTAAGATCTATCGTAATGTCAGTGTCTAATCAAATGATAACAAGTTCATTACGAAGGAAATAAACCTTCAAGCGAATTTCGACCTACTTGCATTTAAGGGGTTTAGCAAAATAAGCTTATGGTGGGTCATGATTCAGATGGTTCGATAGTACATATATGGAGCAGTAAGTGTGCCTAATGTGCTGTATTATTTAGTGTAATTTGTTGAACCTAACCTATATCGTGATTTATCTTTCTCTTCTTCATCAGCATGTTCGCCTCCACTGTTGGACCGCCAATGCGTGCGATCTGCTGCCATTCTCACCCATGTCAGGCTGATTGAACCGAAGCAGTTGATAAATATGTGGCTTTATTTTTTCAGAGACGTTGATCTGCTAAACCTCATCACCAATGCAAAGGGAAGAATTTCTCATATAAAACGTTTGGGAGGCCTTGACTGCTTTATTAAATAGTGATGGAAGTGGTGATAAAAAATCTACAGAAAAGTGGGAAAAGGTTAGGCTTCAAGTGTTGATCAGCTGGTTGAGGATACGGTGGTGGTTTATAAGCTATATATTTATGTGTTGACTATAGGTACCTTACTTACTATATCTAAGAATAATAAACATTTATTTTTATGAAAAATTAATTTTATTTTATCCCGTTTTACAGTGGACAACATTTAATTGTTACATTATTCTGACTAATTGGTCCCGCAATGCCCTTCGAATTATATCTGTGGTGGCACTTCGTTCAGTAACCTCGTTGCCAGCCTGGTACATCCACATCATGTTCCATACCTAGAAAAAAAACGAGTTTAAAATAAATCAAAAATGTAGAAAAATCTAAGTAGGTACAATAATAATTTGAATTGCTTTATTTGGTTGTATACATACCCCTCATTGTTTCTTCGGTGCCTGAGTTAGAACTCAAACGGCCTTGGTAAAGCGATATATTTTTTTGAATTCGTTCTCCGTTACATCTGCCGCTGGTACAGAGGGTCGCTGGCAGCTTGAGCTTTGGAACGATCGTGGTTCATCACATGGATTGTTTGAAGTTCGTCTTGGGCTTGAGCTGTCTCCAGCATCCTCCAAGAAAAAATCGACGCGCTGACATGTCATTTAACGATATAATAATAATAAATAATATTCATTATTATAATACCTTGGACACTATTTACACACATTGATCTAGCCCCAAACTAGCATTCCCTGTATCTTGGGTACTAGACAACGATGCACATACATAAGTATATAAATAGATAAATATTATAATTGGATAGATAATCAACCATGACTAGGGTACAATCATTCGTTCTCATCAAACAAATATTTGCCCCCACCGGGACTCGAACCCAGGACCCACGGCTTAGTAGGCAGGATCACTGCGGACTCGGCTATTCGGGTCGCGAGTTATCGTTTTTGGTTAATTTAGACGCTCTCACCTTTAAATCCAAAGTGAGAACTTTACTTTGCGAACGTGAGCGATTCACCATTGAAACTGTCGAAATGATGACGTATATATAACTCGCACTCGCAAAATCAGTCTAAACGCGTTCACTTCTCGATCGTCACCGATAAATCGAACGCATTCGATCGTGACAAAAAGTGACAATAGTGCTTTGTAAACTCGCACTCAGGATTTTTATTTCAAATCGTTGCTGCTAGGAGGCGCTGACTCAATGCCATACAAAACTGAGTTCGCGTAAACGAGCTCGATGAGTTAGAAAAACTCCCACTAAGCACACTGACGATCCAAACTATGCTTTTAAGGAGTTTTATGTGATATGTCCGTCTTACTTTACAAGTTTTGTTTTCCAGTGATAAAAGTCGAATTTTCCTTAAAGCGCAAAAAAAAGTGGATATCTAAAGGAATACGGCTATGTTGCCGGAAAAGAGAACTTCTATGGAAATTTAGACGACACCGCACTGAGGAAAGTAGAGAAGCATTTAAAAATATGCAAAAAATATAAAAAATATTGTTTAACTAACACATAAATCGCAAAACAACTATGGAATTCTAAATGCTGACAACAAATGTAAAGAAACTTGAAATATTATTAAAATATCTCAAATGAACGAGCCGAAAGAATATATTGAAAAAATCAATCACAGCGGTGAAAATATTAGAAACCCCATGGACATAGCTGAATCATTTAATAACTTTTTATTAATATAACTAAAAAGGATAATTCAATTGAGAAGAGGACTAATAATAATAATAATGAATCAAATCTGACATCTAATAATAACATGAATGTTCCTAACTTGAAATCTTATAATAATGATGTACTTAATTTGATATTTCTTAATAACAATAATATCTTTTTATCAATCAATAACTGTAATTCAATATTGTTAAAGCCAGCGACATCCTTTGATGTTTTCCAAATCATTAAAGAACACGAGCAGTGCCGGCTATGATGAAATAACAACTAAGGTTTTAAAATAAGTGGTTCTTATAATCTCACCCATCCTGAGTCATATAATTAATAAATGCATGGAACACGGCATGTTTCCAAATGCACTTAAGATCTCAATAGTAAAACCTCTATTTAAAAAGGAAAATAAACAGAATATGTATTTCTGTCGGCCTATTGCATTGATACCCATTTTTGCCAAAATATTTGAAAAGGTGATGTACAGAAATATTTTTGGATACTTTGAAAATCAGAATCTATTCGCAAAAACAAAACCATAAATATGGCTGTTTATGATTTTCTTAGTAAAATTGTTGCTAGCGTAGACATAGAAATCCTGTAATTACGAGATTCATGGACACGAGTAAGGCCTTTGACTTTTTAAGTCATGACCATCCTAATAAGTGAATTACTAAATTATCGAATAAGGGTAACGCAATAGAACTAATAAAATCATACCTAAATAAGAGACAACAAATGACACAGGTAAATAGCATTTGCACTAAAACAAAACTGGAAAAAACATATACTGTCTGTTACTGGTGGGCATTTATTAAAACTGATAATAACATGCTCCGTTAACAATCGTTTTCACGTATTAGTAAATCATAATTATGTTAATTAACTCCACAATTAAACTTTCTAAATTTGCAGCTTAAATGTAGTAGACGTATTGCCTAATAGTCGTAACTCATGTCGTTGAATTACTTGGTACAAGGCATGTCGATAGTTGTGACAGTGCGACAGGCACGACAAGTGTTGATTGTAACTTGCGTGCTTTACATTGCGGGCAATTAAAATTTTGTTAGAAAGTTAACAAACTCTGAAATTAAATTTATTAATTAAATTAATCTTGTTTAATTCCACGCCTCAACCGAACGGGCGTGGAATCTTGAGGGGTGGTTTTCACCAGCACAGGGAGTATCACACGTGGTACTGACCTTGACGCCTTTGGCCGGAACTCAAAAGCTCAATTCGAGGCAGGAATGCGGGATAAGGAGCACAATGGGTGGGTGGAGAGGAGTCGAATCTTACTCTCGTCGTAGCCCGATGCTGTCGCCGTCGTGTTGCTTGCCGACACGAAGCGTCGCTGTCCGAATGCGACGAATTAATCCCCGAATCACATTAACCTTCCACGACACGAAGCACTCACTCCGATGACGTGAATGTACTTATTCCCGACGATTATTATAATTAACACTCCGACCAGGCCCGACACCTGTGTTAGACAATTATTACACTAAAATACAGCCAAAGCCCGAACGCCATGTGCTGACATTTTCTCTCACGACAAGAAAGTAACCTCTAACTCGTCATCTCGTTTCTATACAAGTGACAGCTGCTAGTTCCGTTTCCGCTAGTGATGTCCCGATCACTCGCGGTCGATCCGCGCAACGAAAACCGGTGCGTTCCGAAGCATAAATATTAAACAGTCACCCGCCCGGACAGGCCCGAACCTGTCCCTAATCAATAGGAAGGCGAGAAAGTGGTGCGACCGCTCTCTTGAGGACCGAGTCCCCCACCTTGACTTCTGCTGATCGAGGCGTGCCATCCCGACCCGTGTACAAATTGACGATCCGTCCTCGTCTCCATCTCAATGATGGCAGGTTCGCATCCTTAATCAGCACCAAATTGAGGGGGGCTCGTCCGGTCAGTCCACTTAAGGCGCTGCTGCAAGATGTGCAAGTACTCAAGGGACCACCGTTTCCAAAAATCTTGAGCCATCTGCTGCAACATCTGCCTCCTAGTTAACCGACTTAACTTAACATCACCGAATGGGTATTCTGGCAGGGCGTTAAGGGGTTGACCTATCAGGAAGTGACCCGGCGTCAACGCTTCCAAATAATTTGGATCCGAACTGAGCGGGCACAACGGACGCGAGTTCAGTGTCATTTCAATTTTACAGAACAGCGTCGCAAGCTCTTCAAAGCGTAGAGAGGTCTCACCGATGATCCTCATCAGGTGCGACTTAGCCGATTTAACCGCAGCCTCAAAAATTCCTCCCCAATGAGGACATCCCGGCGGACTGAAAACCCATTCAATCCCTCGTCGGGAGCAAGCCGTACCGATGGCGTCCTGGTTACCGTTCAGGAATTGAGTGACCTCCTGCAGATATCGCCTGGCTCCGACAAAATTGGTGCCGTTGTCCGAACGGATTAATGTCGGGAGGCCCCTTCGTGAGACGAACCGATCTAGAAATGCGATAAATGCCTCTGTAGTGAGGTCACTGACCACCTCCAAGTGGACTGCCTTCGTGGCCAAGCATACGAAGACGCACAGGTATGCCTTCACTAATCTGGCGTTCCGTAGCTGTGAAGACTTGACCATGAATGGTCCCGCGAAATCCGTTCCGACACCCGCAAAGGGCCGGATTTCGTTAACCCTATCCGAGGGCAAATCGCCCATCTGGGGCTGCATCGTAGCCGCCTTGGCCCGATAACAAGGCAGGCACCGAAATACGACGCTACGCACTAAGCGTCTTCCCGATAGAATCCAGAACTCGCGCTGGAGAAACGCCATCAAGGCGTGGCATCCGATATGCCCATTCCGAATGTGTCGATCCTGTATCAACAGTTCGACCAACTTCCCTTTCCTAGGGAGTAACAACGGGTGGCGAGCCGCATAAGGCAGGTTCGCATTCCGCAGCCGACCTCCTACCCTCAGCAATCCTTGAGGGTCAATAAACGGGTTGAGCCGAGCCACAGCTCCCTTCAGTTGGACGCGTCCGCGTCTCAGAATGTCCAGTTCGGACTTAAAGTGCACCGTCTGCACGTTCCGTACCAATGCGAACAACGCATGGTTCCGTTCCCGTGGTGTCAGGACCTGTGTCCGCACCCGTTGCGCCTCAGAATTGCGACAATTCCGCGCAAATCGGCAGATCCAGGCGGTCACATTGACCAGCTTGTCGAGCGAGCTGTACCGTTCCAGCAGGCTGAACTCCTCTTCCGGCTCTGGCTGCGTCGTACAGACACCGACTGTCAAGGCGCCGTTCGCCGTGGTAACGCGTGGACTCATTGGCCAATCCGATTCGGCTTGAGTCAACCATTTTGGACCCCACCACAAGGGATGTCCAACTAACTCCGGAGCGTGACACAATCGACCTGACCGAAGGCGACCAGTATTGTTCCGATAAAACTGTTCACACTCTTCTTCAACCGGGTCCAACCGGCGGACCGTAGGTGGTTCCTCCACCTCCCAAAACTTCTGTATCACCTCCGAGAGTACAGAACCAAATAAGGGACTACGAGTCGCTAGGCGTGGGGCAGCCGGCATGACCGGACCCATTACCGCATGGCCCAGTCTGGTGTTGAACGAAACCAGACCAGTCGCCTGCAACACGTGGACACCTGGCACTAACAGGTATCCCAAGGCATCGACACCCAATAAAATATCTACTGGGCCCGGAATATCGAACTCCGGGTCAGCCAGTGACAACCCAGCGACCAACTGTCGCACTGAGGGCGACAAACGTACGTGAGCGTGTGAGCCCATCACATTAGGCATGACTAATGCCGTGACCGTCAGATTCACCGATGAATCCACCCGTGACGAGAGAGTAATCCGACATACTCCCTTAACGGAACCGACTTCCGTGTTCCCAATTCCCCGAATGGAATGGATCTTACAAGGTTGCACGAGACTAAGCACCCCTGGGCCCCCGAGTCCAATAGTGCTCGTGCCACACATGCTTTGCCGTCCGAACTCCACGCTATCACAGAGGCGGTGGGGAGCATGACCGTCTGTGGAGTGGCGGCACCCTGTAAGTGGGCGGCGTGTCCCTAGCGGGAACCTCCGCGGGATCCGAACCCGCTGAGACCTCCGTCGGCCGTGGAGTAACTCGGCTGCTGATATGCCGGTGGCATATCAGACCGTATGTACATCAAGGGGTCCCAACCCGCATAATAGGCCCCTCGCTGTCCCGGTATCCGACCATACCGGACGGTGTACGGTGTGCCCGGTGGCCACCGTGGATGGATGGGGGAGAGCGGATCCAACCTGGGGCGCTCTAGGAATGGGGGCGACATCCGACTGTTCGCCTCCCTGTTTGCCTCCCAGAGCGACGGGCAGGGTGGCGCAGAAGGTGGTGGGCTCCCAGCCTTCGCGCCACTCATAGGTGCCATCTGACACCCGCCCGTAACACGCGGTGAGTCAGCGGCCCGAAGTCCTCGCTGACCGTGGACAGCGGCGACCGAACCCCGGCTATCCCGCATGTTACCCCCCGCGCTGCCCCCTTCCCCTCGGGGGGAGTCCCGTCCGCGGGTACCCCAGTCACCCCGTTGGTGACTCCCGTTGCCCGGAGGGGGACTGGGTCCGGCCCTGGTTGGGCCCTGTGGCCGACCAACCTGAGGCCGGCCCTGGTGACCGTCCGAAGGCCCTGACCGATTCAGGCACAACACGATGTGGTGCTTGCCACCACAGCACTCACAGGGGAACGCGCGCGAGCACTCGCTCAGCGTGTGCGGCCCCAAACAACCGAAACACAATCGGTGGCGGAAGACTACCTTCCTGCGGGCAGCTACCCCGAGCGCCTTAAAGTTGGCGCAACTGGTCACTTCATGACCGGCACTGTCGCAGTGCACACAGCCGTCACCCGACGGCGCGGCATTCAAAACGCCAAATTGTTTCGACCGCCCACCCCCCCGTGGGGGCGGGGGGCGCGGCCCCTCTAGCATTCGCGCGGGTTGGCGCTGCACACTGGCCTCCGTATCCAGTGTGTCACATCGCCTGCATTCACCCTCCGAAAAATCCGTCAATTGGACGAGCGTGGGCAGTTCCGAGATACTGCCCCCATGCAGCTGTTCAAACCGACTTTGAACAGCTGCAGGCAACCGTGACAAAACCATATACAAAACAATATATGACCATTGTTCTACCGGCAGACCAAGGTTCTGAAGGGCCTTAGTGGCCACCAGCACAGGGTTGAGCACCTGTACTCGGATGTCAACATCCCGGGTTACTCTTGGGATGCTAAACAGCTTCCCCAGCTGCGCATCAACCAACCGCCTTTTGTGTTGGTAGCGGTCAAACAATATGGACCGGGCTATCTCATAATTGCCCGCCGTGACCGTTAGGTGACCGACCAACTCCTTCGGTTCACCCCGCAGTGCCATCAATAGTTGGGCCAACTTGTAGGCGTTGTCCAGGTCGTCCCGACCGTGGACCAAACTATCGAATAAATTAATGAATGCCGGCCACTCATCAATTGCCCCACCGAAGGCCGGAATCTCCAGGTGTGGCAGCCGTTCAACAACACCCTTCGGGGGTGGGTCTCCGTTACCTTCCCCGCGGTCATTCCGTCGCGACCGCTTAATTTTTTCCGCGCGACGCTCGATGTCGCCCAAGCATTCCATCGCTTGGTCAGCATCCACGCAGAGCTGTTTCACTGCAGCCACCGAGGCTTCATCCGTAAGCCCGAGAGCTTCAGCCTCCGCAGCCAGCCGACACACCTTCCCGACGCGTGTCATTGCGTCCTCCACACGCTTGAGCAGGACATCGTCCATGTCAGGTCGCTCCACATACTTATGAGTATGGGCGAGCCATCTCATTTCCTCACGGACACCATGCCGCAGTACCGTCAAGGGCGAAGGTGCCATGTTTACCGATTCAATTGATTCTGGTCCTATACTTCACTACCGAACTAAGTATAGCCAGAGACCAGCACTTGCCCGTCAGCGCTGGGCACAGAAATCAAAACTAAGTTGTCAAAACTAAGGCAACCACTAAAACAATTAAATCCTAAAACATATTTAATATGGTCGCCCTGTGGACATACACCTTATGAGTATACACTCTAAATCAATTAGAGAATGCCACCATAAGGCACAATAAAAAATAACACAAAAAAAATTATTATAGAAAAAAAAGCTATTTTTAATATAATGAAGGTAGCTGTGAACCTTCTAGAAGTGGCCCCTCCGATATGACCCACACTTCTACTGAGGTCAGCAAAATCAGCTTAATACCCCTTAAATACCTGACCCTGCTCTGTAATCTGAAACAACACTGCAATGCTATGGAACCCGACTGCAATACTATAGTCCGACCGAATGACTGTTTCTTATGCACACCGAGTAGTTTCCGACTACAAATTTATAATAATTGTTAACTAAATCGTCAATTATACTTTCACTAACCGAAAATGAACTTTAATTGTGGTATACCGACCACAGACTCACTCACAAACTGATTGCCGACCAATCTGAGATACCCTTTTCTCCCAACTACAATGTGGCAAAAAAACAACCCTACAACCGTCCGTGAATCGATGATTTCCCACTAGGAAACCGCGCCTGCTACCAAATGTTTAATTCCACGCCTCAACCGAACGGGCGTGGAATCTTGAGGGGTGGTTTTCACCAGCACAGGGAGTATCACACGTGGTACTGACCTTGACGCCTTGGGCCGGAACTCAAAAGCTCAATTCGAGGCAGGAATGCGGGATAAGGAGCACAATGGGTGGGTGGAGAGGAGTCGAATCTTACTCTCGTTATAGCCCGATGCTGTCGCCGTCGTGTTGCTTGCCGACACGAAGCGTTGCTGTCCGAATGCGACGAATTAATCCCCGAATCACATTAACCTTCCACGACACGAAGCACTCACTCCGATGACGTGAATGTACTTATTCCCGACGATTATTATAATTAACACTCCGACCAGGCCCGACACCTGTGTTAGACAATTATTACACTAAAATACAGCCAAAGCCCGAACGCCATGTGCTGACATTTTCTCTCACGACAAGAAAGTAACCTCTAACTCGTCATCTCGTTTCTATACAAGTGACAGCTACTAGTTCCGTTTCCACTAGTGCTGTCCCGATCACTCGCGGTCGATCCGCGCAACGAAAACCGGTGCGTTCCGAAGCATAAATATTAAACAAATCTTATGGTTACGTTACAGACACACGTTATTTTAACATCCTTAATTAAAAGCCCAGCTGCTGGTAACACACTGTATATCAAAAGCTAGAGAGATAGAGCTTGGAGTACCACAAGGTAGTGTGATGGGTCCATTGTCCATTGCTCTTATTGACATACATCAACGACTTACCAAATATTATAAACCACCCTATGGTGTGATTTGCATAGGACAGTACGGTCATTATATCATGTGCAGATCCAAATGAATTTGAATACGAAATTAATAATACTCTAAATAAAATAAGTAATTGGCTGAATCAGAATAGTCTACATTAACAAAACAAAAATAATGAGTTTCAAAATAATAATAATACAATTAAAAATTTCAACATAAACTATTCAGGTGAAACGTATGAACAAACTAAGGTAACAAAATTTTCTAGAATTCATATTGACAAAGGAAAATGGAAAACACAGGTGAAAAATGTTTGCAAAAAACTATATACGTTTGCATATGCCCTATATAAGTTATCAAAAACTGTAAAGGAGGAAGCGGTACTAACGGCATACAATGGTTATGTGGACTCGACACTAAAAGGCAACATCTTTTGGGGTAACGCAGTAGACAAAGGTTCTGTTTTAATTGCACAAAAAAGATGTGTCAGCGCCATATGTGGCGTTGGTCGGAGGGATAGTGCTAAGCAACAATTTAAGAGGCTCAATATACTAACAGTCCCATCCTTATATATACTTGAGGTAGCAATGTTTGTAAAATCAAACACACGTCTGTTCACTAAATATCAAAGCAAACGACATCTCAACGAAATTTGTATGCCCTAACACCAAACAGCTTTATTCAAAAATAGTATTTTTGGCATGGCACCCAAAATCTTTAATAACTTACCGGATAGAATTCGTAACAAACATAATAAACACACATAACAATATATTTCAATTTAAAAGAGAACTGTGAAAGCTATTGATTGATAAAATATACTACTCCATATCTGAATACTTATTGGATAAAACCTGTGAGTTAAGGTGCTTAAGTTAATTCTGGGCACGCAATTTAATCAATGACGTTAAACTTTAATGTTTGTGACAAAATTGTGTATCCCTATATGTGTCAAATATTTGTATGCCTCATGGCTGAACATAGAGAGACATTATAATAACACCTAAATGTATACCAACATACCTATCTTCCACAAATAAATTATTTGATTTGATATATATATCTTTTTTTTTTCATTTAAATTTCTTTAATTGTAATGTGTTTGTGTTCACTGTTTTTTAAAATAAATGTTTCTTCTTTCTTCTTTGATAACTCATTTAGCAAATTAATATGAGGACATGTAACAGGAGCGACATGTTTTTCGAGTGTTTGTACGTATTTATATATGTTAGTATGTGTGATCCTTTCGTTAGCACGCGGTATAGCCCAAACGGCAAGCATTTTTTAGTTTTTTTGGTTATTAAATGAAAATAAACAGCAGCCGCAATAACTAGAATATCCTCATCAAAATCCGAACCCATTTTTTTAAGTGACGCGGTAGGAAATTGGCTAGCCCGATATTTAGTTTATCGCACGTCTACGCTCGATCGAGAAATGTAAGCCAGTATGACGCCAGTGAGTGGGGAAATATTTTTGGCTTCATCATATTGTCATCAGTCCAAATCACCATAAGTGCCCAGCTTAAAAGCTGATAGTAAATAAGAATTTGCTGTATTGTCGGAATTATTTGGCCAATTCGCACGAGTACCTAACCGCATGTGCCTTTCATGGTCTACTACCAGCTCGCAACCTTCCCACACACCAAGATGGCTAATGCTTGGATCATATCTTGCTAAAGAACAATCTCTCGGCTCTTGCTGTAGGAACTAACTCAACAGTCACAGACCACCAAGCCATATTACTCAGTCATAAAAAATATATTATTATTCAGATGGAAAATTAAAAAATGCCTTCAAATGTTCTTCCGTCACATATTCTTAATCCCTTGTCTGTGGGAATGGCGGAATCCGCCAATAACAATTGAAAAGCAATGTTATAAATAAACCACTGATAACAGTTTAAATAAAGAAATTTACAAATCACAAACCCACCTAACAAATTCTGCTTCAATAATTATCTGGAATGGCTGCATCTACTTATACCCTTCCCGCGTATGTGGCACATTATAGAGTCGGCTAAGGAATCAGCAATTTATCTCAGTTCTGAAAGGCGATGATCTATCAAATTGCACGCAATAACTAAATTATGAATGTCGTTATAATAAACCTAGATGCACTGCGGTTTGCAGACTATCGACGAAAGCACTATTGTCAGCAGCAGATGCCAGAAGCCTGCTAAACAGTATGATGTTTGGTTATGTTGTAGTGTAGAGTCGATGCGTTAATTCTTTGAGAAAAATATTATAATTAGCTATTTTATGTATGTACGGATGCATACGAGTACCATATAATACTATACCTACTACCACAGATATATATATATATATAAGATGTACCTACTATGTCTGCAATCTCCAACATAAGCCCGCCGAACTGCATGAATTCTTCCCCGAAAGTCGTTCTTAGGATGAACATGTCCGAGAATAATGACGAATCACTCATTAAATGTACCGCCGGCCATAATTTTTGGCAATAACACCGTACAGGTGGTTAGCAATTACGTCATTCTTGGAGATCGTTTATCCTTCAACCAAGATGCACAACCATCAGGCGAAGGAGATAGATACACGCGACGGATTCGGGTGGGCTGCTTTTGGGAAACTAGACAAAGTCAAGTCCAAACAACCACAATGCCTGAAGACCACCCAAGCAGTACTTAGTGGCAAAAAAATTCCATATGATATCAAATTGTTACGCAGTGAATTTTGTAACTAAACGTAGGGTGGTTAGAATTATATAAGGATAGAACACAGTTCCTACCAAAAGACAAAAAATAGCAGCCTATTTTTAAAGCTCTAATAAGGTCTAAAAGAGTCCTAATTACTACCGTTGGTCAAAATTAGAACTTCAAGCGCCAAATGATTGAATGAAAGTCAAGTCAGAACTGTGCCATATCAGGGGTGATAGGGTTATTAGAACTGGAAGTATTTTTCATCGTGTACAAGGTAAGTCTGTGCTGTAGTGGTGCTGTGAAAAGTT
Organism: Argyresthia goedartella; assembly: GCA_949825045.1. Classification (NCBI taxonomy): domain Eukaryota; kingdom Metazoa; phylum Arthropoda; class Insecta; order Lepidoptera; family Argyresthiidae; genus Argyresthia; species Argyresthia goedartella. The sequence goes on from OX463810.1 coordinate 616,933, forward strand.
GTTAAAGAATCAAATCATGATTACAAGTGGTGGGTAGTATACGTCGCGCCAATTTTAATACTAGTAATTCCCGCCAACATCGCCCAGCGCTCTTAATTCGTGGCGCCAGGTATACTTCTTACACTCTAGCAACAACGTATTTTAACGTGATTTCATGTGCGCATGTTCTGGCATAGAAACGGAGAAAACCGGTGCAATTTGGATTTCACTGTAAAGTGCATATTTTACAGTGAAATCCTGTGAATTTCTTATTAGATTTCAACACGCCATCGACTTGATGAAGATTATCCCATAAAAAGGGAAAATCTAATTAGAACATAACCTCACTTTTAAATTTTCTGTTGAAAGTCTGGAATCTGGTGGTCCGAGTTCGATTATTATGTTGTTAGGATATGTCAGATACTTGTCGAAATTATTAACTTTAGTTAGCTATTAACTTTATTTAAATTACTGTTATAATCAGTCAGGGAACTCACTACCAAAAACCTCTTAAACACCCAAAAACTTTTATTTGGCAATCAAGCAAGAATTATCAAATTTTTGGCAAAACTTACGGTAAAGATAGAAAAACTGCTACCAGAAAATAACCCCACAAAATTCTCAAATGACTCAGTTGTTATACTGAACGATGAAATGAAAAAGAACTCATTCAATGCCAGCTTTTCCCCCATAAAGAACATCACTGAACTGCAGCATTTAGGAAACAAATTGCGAGATCCGGAAACCAGAAAAATTTACAAGGACTTATATTCGGTCTTTTGTACTCCTGGAAAAAAGGAGATGTCTGTGCGTATCAGCTCACGTATATTTCAGTAGAGAGTTTTTAGTAGAGTGTTCTTGGTCAGGCAGCTTCAGAGGCTTAGGTACAAAAATAAGTGTCAAAACATGCTCCATAACATTCTTGATTTATTCTTCGAGATTATTCACAGCTGTGATTCTAAGTAGTTGACAAAAATCACAGCTTTTTCAAGGCTGTACTCAAAATTCATTAATGAGAAGCAACACCAAATTAGAGCGTACTGTTATGAACTACTTTATTACCTACGTGAATAGAGCAGACGCATGCAATTTACACTTCATTTATATAGAGTTTTGTACCTAAAATAGTCAGTCAACCTATAGCCGCGACACTGAAAAGTTGTCTTACTGAAAGCTAATAAATCTGTGTGGTTAATTAAATAGTTTTTTTTTAAAAAAGACCTGCGGCACGGACCCCAAAACAAGTGGTGTCAGAAGTGAGATGCCAGAAGAAAAACCTTGCTTCGCGTAAGATCTGGCATTTAAAAGAACTCGCGGTCCCTATCGCATCAAGAAAGGTCTGTAAATTCAGTGCCGTGTTGCCCGACGATAAGTCTCCACCTTAGTCTCCGCCTTCGCGTGAGTCGCGTGAAGCCCGCAGCATCACTGGTCACCGGTTGGTCGACAGTAAGCCTCAGCTCTCGAGCTTGAGCCTGCACTAACTTTCCCCTGGTCGACGGTCAGTCTCCACACATCCTGCTGTGCGAGCCCGCATCAGAAGAAGACAAGCAGATCATCATCATCGGTTCATCGAGTTGACTCAAACTTCATTTATATTCTTCATTTTATTCACATTTTCCAGCTCAATTCATCAAAACCAGTTTCACAATAATTATTGCACTACGTCGCGTGACTCCAACTTCAAACAGTAGCCGTCGAAGAATTCCGTAGAAATACGACACTTTTGTGTCGCCGGACACAGGCCGCTACCTACCTCACCTGTACCGACGTCACTGCTACAACGTGACTACGCCAGTTTTGGTACTTCGGGTCACTTCTTTCTACATCCCCGGGTTCTCCGAGATGTTCCTGGTTCTCCTGTGAGTTGATTCATCTTTTAAATTATCTGTGAATTGTGTTTTTGTGTGTGAATTTACAGTGTTTCTACGTCATTTTTACATGAACATTTTTACGTGAACATTTTACAGGGTTTATTTTATACAACACGTTTACTTTTACAAGTCTAGTTTACAACATTTTAGTTTTGTGTGTCGCATATTCTGTTGTTCTGGATTTTAAATTTCATTCATGTTTCAACCTAAAAATGAGGAATTTGTTGACGTGGAATCTGCCCTCGAAACTTCTGATAGCTCTGGAAGCGAGGCAGAACCCGAACCGAAAGTAAAAGCGCCTAAGAAAAAAATGGCTTCTTCAGTAACTTTGTCGGTTCTTACTAAATTCATTCGGCCCTATAATGGTGACCGAGAAACCCTCCCGGCTTTTCTCACTAACTGCGAAAATGCAATTAGTTTAGCTACGACAGAACAACAGAACGTGCTTATAAAATATATTGTATCACAGCTCGAAGGCAAGGCTCAATTAGCCTGTTGTTTGAAAAATTTTGAAAGCTGGAGTGATATCAAGTCTTTCCTGAAAACTACTTTCGGCGAAAAGAAACACTCCACGCATCTCTTAGTAGATTTGCAAAATTGCCGCCAGAAAGCCGACGAGAGCGTGACGCAATATTCATTGCAAATAGAGTCGTGTTTAACTCGACTTCAATCCGACATCCATTAAATGTGTGGATAAGAACGAGCTTGTAGGAAGGCTAGCTGCGATGGAGGATTTAGCCCTCAACACTTTTATGTTAGGGATGAACACCAAATTTGCACATATTGTTAGGTGCCGCAACCCCAAGACTCTTTCCGAAGCCATCACACACGCTATCGAAGAAGAGAAAATCTTCAATCTTTCCCGGGTGTCTCAACGAGCATCCCTACAATGCTCTTTCTGTCATCAAAGCGGTCATTCCGCTTCCGATTGTTTTAAAAAGAGAAAACAATCTAATGAAGGTCATCGTGTTCATGCTATCAATTCTCCCCCCAAAGCGGACCTTCTTCTTCAAAATTTGACAGGAACAAAAGTTGTGCCTATTGTAAAAAGGTAGGGCATCTTATTACTGAGTATTTTAGATTGAAACGCAAAAACGGTGAGTCATCATCGTCTCTTCAAGCCAGTGTCCACACTGCGCTTGAACACTCAGATGAAATCGAAATCGAAACTGATTTAAACTAAAATCGGTTCCGGTTCCGTGTTTACCGGAGCCTAATACTCCTAATATAAAAGACACGTTATCAAAAAAAACTGCGCATTCACTCCCCGAGCTTCTACCCAAAGCCAGTTCTGCTAAGCCTCCACTCAAAAAAAGGATTACCCCTAAGGCTAGCTCAAAAAAATCAAATGCTAGGTCTTTACTCAAAAATGAGTTTCTACCCAAGACTAGCTCTACTACTACGCCTCTACTCAAAAATGAGTTTCCCCTTCTAGCTAGTTCTAATACTCTTATGGGGAGATGATGTTTGTCCTACCAATGTTCCCATATGTAGTGGTAGGTATGGTAATAAGTGAAGGCTTTATGCGAAATGAATAGTATTATTTAGATGACGGAAGAAGTATACTGAAGCAGGAAAGTTATATACAATAGTAATTACAAAGCATAAGCAACAATAGCGACACAAATATCGGAAGCTATAAGCGCGCACAGACGTGGGTTCGTTAGCGAAGCGAGTAGCAGACTGATATGCGCAGGCGCTGCGCGCGTCTAGCTCGCTGGGCCGGTCGGCTGCAGGCCAACGCGGGGTGAGACAGGCGAGCGGGCGCAGATTAGCGGGTGTGTCCCAAGATGAAGCGTCGGAGCGTTTTGAAGGTTATATTATTTGATGTGACGCCACATATTCCCCCTGGCCAGACCGTTGCTACGGTCGATAAAAATCGGGAAATCTGACTCTTCGACCGCTCCGAGTCGTCTTTTCTGCGTTGGTCGCCGGAACAGGAAATGGTGTTGGGGGAATTTCGGGCTCTGGAGTTCTGGTCGCTGGAACTGTAGTGTATGGAATTGTGGGTTCTACGATTCTGTTTTCTCTCATCATGTACGCTGGTTTCAGCCTGTCAACAGAGACGTTATTTGGTTTGCCTCTGACGTCTATCGTGAAGAACTTAGGCTGTCTTTTTATAACTTTATATGGGCCTTCGTATGGCTGTTCAAGTGAAGCTCGAACGTAGTCTCGGCGGAGAAAGACATGTGATGATGAGTGTAGATCTCGTGGAATGTAGAAAGGTGCAGATTGACTGGTATGCCATGAAGTTTCTCTCGGCGCGAGTTTGGCCATGTGGGAGCGAAGGCGGGTCGCGTACTCAGAGATGTCGGCCGTGCTGTAGTCGTCTTTAGGAGAGATGAATTGGCCGGGGAGAAAGAGAGTTTGACCGTATACCAGCTCAGCAGAGGTAGACTGTAGATCTTCTTTCCAAGAATTTCGCATCCCCAGAAGGACGAGAGGTAAGGCTTCAGTCCAGGGCGTCGACGTGTGGCACATGATGGCGGCCTTCAGTTGGCGATGGAGACGCTCGACGATACCGTTCGCAGCAGGGTGATAGGCGGTTGTGCGGAAGTGGCGCGCACCAACCAGCTGGGTGAGAGCCTTGAACAGGTGACTCTCAAATTGCCGACCACGGTCTGTGGTCACTCGTGCGGGACAGCCAAAGCGGGCTATCCATCCAGACACCAGAGCTGCTGCGCAGGTCTCAGCAGTGATGTCCATCATGGGGTATGCCTCAGGCCACCGCGTGAAACGGTCGATGACGGTAAGGCAGTACCTGTAACCACAAGACAGAGTTAGGGGCCCTACTATGTCAAGGTGTATGTGAGAGAACCTCGAGGAAGGAGTAAGGAAAGGGGAGAGGGGGGTAATGGTGTGTCGAGTAACTTTACTTTTTTGGCATGGCAAACATTGCCTAGTCCACTCTCTACAGTACTTTCGTATCCCTGGCCATACGAATCTGTGTGAGACCAGCCGCGCTGTAGCAGTACATCCAGGGTGGTGAAGATTGTGAAGTGCGTCGAAGGCTTGTTTCCTGAACTGTGGTGTGACGTATGGACGGGGCGGTTGCACAGAAGTATCGCAGTAGAGAGGTAAGTTACCATTAGGTGTGTGCAACTTTTCTAGTTTTAAAGCGGAGCCGTGAAGAAGCAGGTCTTGCAGTTCTGGATCTTTGTCCTGAGCTCGTGCAAGATCATCAAAATCAACAGACGATGAAATTTCCTCGATTCTAGAGAGTGCGTCAGCAACCACATTGTCCTTACCAGGTATGTATCTTACATCTGTTGTAAATTGACCAATGAAATCAAGATGCCTGATCTGCCGTGGAGTACAGCTATCTTTACTCTTGGAGAAGGCGAAAGTGAGTGGCTTGTGGTCAGTAAAAATTGTAAAAATCCTTGCCTCGACCATATGCCTGAAGTATTTTATAGCTTCATAGACAGCAAGTAGTTCCCTGTCGTAGGGGCTGTATTTAGTCTGCGCCTTGTTGAGTTTGTGAGAGTAAAAAGCTAAAGGTTCCCAGTCGTCACCTTTTCGTTGCTGTAGAACAGCGCCAAGGGCCGTGTCTGATGCGTCAGTCACTATTGCAAGCTCAGCAGCTGGATCTAGATGCGCGAGAAGTGTTGCCCGTGATAGTGATTCCTTACAGTCTTCAAATGCTTGGAGTAAATGCGGAACCATATCTACCGGATGAGATCCTTTTATGTTGGAGCCGCTGAAGACGTCATTAAGCGGAGCTTGAAGTTGAGCTGCATTTGGCACGAAGCGACGGTAAAAATTGACCATACCCAGGAAACGGCGTAGCTCCTTTACCGTTTTAGGCACCGGGTAGTCCCTGATGGCGTCGACTTTAGATTCGAGTGGTTTAGTACCTGCGGCTGATACGCTAAATCCCAGGAACGTCACCTCTGGTTGACCAAGTACACACTTGGCTGTATTTACCACGATGCCGTACTGTTGTAGCCGCTCGAAAAGTTGACGTAGGTGCGCCTTGTGTTGCTGCTCTGATGCTGAGAACACTAATATGTCATCAATATACCCGTAGCAGAAATCGAGTCCCAGTAAAACTTCATCGATGAATCTCTGGAATGTTTGGGCTGCATTGCGTTACCCAAACGTCATGAACGGAAATTCATATAACCCAAACGGTGACGTGATGGCGGTTTTGGCAATGTCCTCGGGATTTACCGCAATCTGATTATAGGCCTTCACGAGATCGATTGTAGAAAAGATGGAGCATCCTGAGAGTTGGTATGAGAAGTCATGAATGTGACGGATGGGATATCTGTCAGGTACAGTTCTATAGTTGAGACCTCTGTAGTCTCCACATGGCCTCCAACTGTCGTCCTTTTTTCTTACCATGTGGAGAGGTGAAGACCACGCACTTTCTGATCGCCTAGCAGTGCCGTTGGCCAGCATGTCTTAGAACTCTTTTTTAGCTGCCTGCATCCGTAATGGGTCGAGTCTTCTTGGTTTACTGGCAACTGGAGGTCCTGACGTCGTTCTTATATGATGGAGAGTGCTATGCTTATATGGTAAGTGTATACCTGGGGGACGAGTAATCTCTGGAAACTCTCGCAGTATCTCATGGTATTCAGACTCTCCGGTGACGGACTTGACAGACGCGAAATCCTCAGCGGCGGGGCAGCTAACAGCGTTGACGGAGAGAGAAGTGACATTGTCAATTAGGCGCTGATGTCTGCAGTCGACGAGTAGATTGTAGTGGCTGAGGAAGTCAACTCCAATAATGGGTCGCGATACATCTGCAATAGTGAAATCCCATGGAAAGTTTCTTCTAAGTCCCAGAGTAAGATGAAGTTTGATTGGTCCGTAGGTATGTATAACTGTGTTATTTGCAGCTACTAGGTCGTATTTAGATTTGGCGCAGGGCCTCTTGACAGCTGATCGGGGAAAAACACACAAGTCGGAACCAGTATCCACAAGGAACTGCATTTTTGATATCCGATCCGATATGAAGAGACGGCCTGATGATGTAGGGCAGTCATGGGCCGCTACTTGCGACCGCCCTGGAAGTTTTCCGACTTCCTAAAGGTGCAGGGCTGTTTGCACTTTTGGGCCTTTTCTCCAAAAGTGTAGTGGTAAAAGCAATGGGGGTGGTCGGGTGGTGGCTGTTTATAGCTCCTTGAGCGAGATCTTGAGCCTGAGCGTGCGTGTGAGCGTGAGTGTGAACGTCCTCTTTCTTGGTCTAGTCTGGTTGTAAGTAGTGCTACTTGCCTTGTCAATTCGCTTATCTGCATGGCCATGTCGTTGCTAGCTGGCGGGGCGATAGAGGCAGAGGTGCTGGCCGCGGCGACCTGAGGAGTCATTGGAGCGATGTCGTAAACTTTGTCCGCAAGCTCGGCAAGTTTGTCAACCGTCATGTCTGAAATCTGAGAAGCAATCACAGTTTGAATATTTAGCGGGAGTCGGCTCGCCCACAGCGATTTAATAAAATCTGAGGCTCCTGAAGGTCCGGCTAAATCTTGTAGATGCCGTAGAAACTGCGACGGTTTCCTGTCTCCCAGTTGCTCATTGTTCAGCAGTTGTTGAATTTTTTTCTGTTGCGATGCTGAAAGTCTATTTATAAGTTCCGTTTTAAGCTTAAGGTACTTGTCTGACAGCGGTGGGTTTGTAATTATATCTTTCACTTCTCGTGCGTATTGAGGTTCTAACTGTGCGGCAACAAAATAAAACTTTGTCGAATCACTCGTTATTTTAGACAAAATAAATTGGCCTTCAATCTGTGAGAACCATAAAGCGGGTTCTTCGACCAAAAATTGGGGTACCCGTACGCCAACTCGCAAGACCTCAGCGGGGCTTGGATCTGTACTCCCTTTGTCTCCAGTATCCTCATCTGAGCCCACCATGATAAAAATAAAATATCGCTCACCGCTTGACTTGGACCACACACCAAAATCCTTTGTGTTGTTGTATGTTCTCGAACGAACGTTGGAATGTTGCGTCAGCCAGATATTCTTCTTACTCACAGTATGCGTAGGTCCAATTCACCGAATAAACGGCTTGTCGGGGTCACCAGATATGGGGAGATGATGTTTGTCCTACCAATGTTCCCATATGTAGTGGTAGGTATGGTAATGAGTGAAGGCTTTATGCGAAATGAATAGTATTATTTAGATGACGGAAGAAGTTTACTGAAGCAGGAAAGTTATATACAATAGTAATTACAAAGCATAAGCAACAATAGCGACACAAATATCGGAAGCTATAAGCGCGCACAGACGTGGGTTCGTTAGCGAAGCGAGTAGCAGACTGATATGCGCAGGCGCTGCGCGCGTCTAGCTCGCTGGGCCGGTCGGCTGCAGGCCAACGCGGGGTGAGACAGGCGAGCGGGCGCAGATTAGCGGGTGTGTCCCAAGATGAAGCGTCGGAGCGTTTTGAAGGTTATATTATTTGATGTGACGCCACACTCTCAATGAGTCCACGAATCTCTCCCCTCAAGATAACTTGAGTTTTCCGGGGTTTACCCCTAGAGATTCTACATGTGGAGAAAGCACAGTATATACTGTTTTTAATCTCAACCCTAAGGTTTCGCTTCCTCACGTGTTTTTACAGACGAGCCGTTCACAGAAACCTCTCTGTTTCTTAATAGATTCGGGTGCTTCAATTTCCATTGTGAAATTCTCAAGTTTAAATAAGCATTCCGATTTGGGACATCAAACTATTAAAATTAAAGGTCTAAATGACGACGATTCTCATGTAGAATCTCTTGGGTCCCTTGAGCTCGACTTATCCTACCGATTTTCCCAACAGAGTATAGTAGCGCTGAACTTCAATGTACACGCGATCAGTGACTCAGTGCGCTTGCCATTCGATGGCATTCTCGGTAGCGATTTTCTGGACAACTATAAAATGGATATTAAATACTCGACTAAGACTTTGCAAATGCAAAAGTTCTCTATTCCATTTTCGCTTAGCAATCCTCGCTTTATTATACCTGCTCGATCCGAAACAGTTATTGAATGTCTTGTGTCTAATGACATTTCGGAATTAGACTCTTTGCGCGAAGCGCTGATACTCGATCACACATTCTGCGAAGGTGTTTACCTTGCAAACTGTTTTGTCACAGTTAAGCCGAACTATAGAGTTAATGTCTCTATTTTAAATACATTGGAAAAATCAATCGAAATCAAAGATTTCTCAGTTCGTCTTACTCCTATGGATTTACCTGTCGACTGTTTTCAGAGCTCATCTCAGAATGTCTTCTCCACTTCTCATGAAGTTGCTTCAGATAGAAAACAACGCGTTCTCGATCAAATTCGTCACGAACATTTAAATTCAGAAGAAAAAAAGGTTCTTCTAGACTGTTGTACACAGTACACAGATATATTCTATCTCGAAGGCGATCCTCTCACGTGCACAAATGCAATTCAGCATTCCATCAATACGGGTGACGCCCCTCCGATACATGTTAAATCATACCGTTTCACGGGGTTCATAAGCAAGAAGTTGAAAACCAAATGCAGAAGATGCTTGCTCAGAATATCATCAGACCTTCTATTTCACCTTGGAGTGCCCCAGTTTGGGTGGTTCCCAAAAAGATAGACGCCTCTGGCAAACAAAAGTGGCGCGTTGTCATTGATTATCGTCGTCTAAATGACGTTACCGTTAATGAGGTTTACCCTATTCCTTTGATTACAGACATTCTCGATCAGTTGGGTCATTCGAAGTATTTTTCAACCCTTGATTTAGTTTAAGGTTTCCATCAGATCTGTCTTAATCCTGCTGACTCAGCAAAAACAGGATTTACTGTAACTAACTCAAATGGCACTTCAGGCCACTACGAATTCGTCAGGATGCCATTCGGACTCAAGAATGCTCCTTCTACCTTCCAAAGATTGATGAATACCATTCTATCCGGCTTACAAGGACTACATTGTTATGTTTACTTAGACGACTGTATTGTCTATTCCCATGATCTTGATTCGCACATCCAAAAGCTGAAACTAGTTTTCGACAAATTTCGGGAATTTAACCTAAAAATGCAACCCGACAAATGCGAGTTTCTGAGACGGGAAGTCTCCTACTTAGGTCACATGATTACCGATAAAGGTGTGTCTCCTAATCCCGAGAAAATCAAGGCCATTTCGGAATTCCCTGTTCCTCAAAATGCTAAAGATATAAAATCTTTTCTTGGTTTAACTGGCTATTACCGCCGTTTCATAGATAACTTCTCTAAAATCACAAAACCATTGACATCCCTTCTAAAAAAGGATATCCCTTTTATATGGTCTCAAGAACAAGAATTTTCATTCAATCTTCTCAAAGAGAAATTGATTACGGCTCCTATACTACAATATCCTGACTTTACACAACCTTTCGTGGTCACTACTGACGCTTCTAATTACGCCGTTGGCGCAATTCTTTCCCAAGGCGAGATCGGCAACGACAAGCCCATTTAGCTATTCTTTTTGGAATTAACAGCTTCCGCTCTTATTTATATGGGTATAGGTTCAAAATTGTTACCGACCATCGTCCCTTAATCTGGCTGTTTAACGCTAAAGACCCTGGAGGTCATCTTCTACGTTGGCGCTTAAAACTAGAGGAGTACGATTACGAAATCGTGTACAAACCCGGCAGAGTAAATGCGAATGCAGATGCTCTTTCCCGTAACCCTGTCAACGCCATCTCTCATTCTAACCTAAACAAATGCTCTTATAAGATCTACTTTAAAAAGCAATTCACAAAATCAGTATCAAATGATACTCAAATTCAAGAACACAATGAGCCATTACATCTTTCTAAACATAAATTAGTCGCTTGTCCGACTTCTCTAGATTTCGACTACTCTATGCCGAGCTGCGAACAATTATTATCCACAGTAGACAATTCTGCTGACTTGCTATCAGCCAAGCGCGAGCCCGAGACCGTGCTCACCGCTCATTCTGATAATAAAAAGTATTACTTTTTATTTACCAAGGTTCATCATTACGATGAAACCTCATACAGTCATTTACAACCTAATAATGAAATTACGTGACGTTGTTATTACTGAAGATCAAACAGACTTAGCAATTCCCGATTTTAAGAACCTTTCACGAAAATCACAATATCATTTCTTTTGTGTTTCACGGCAATAATATCAAGATTCATATCTACAAAAATCAAATTAATTACCCTTCACCCGTCGAAGTTCCAAAAATATTGAAAGAAAATCACGGTACCACTATTGCTGTCACCCAGGCGTTCAGAGAATGTTTAACAGAATTTTTTTTTTTTTTTTTTTTATGTAGCCTCCACGGTGTCCCACTGCTGGGCAAAGGCCTCACCATTTCGAGTCCACACATCCCTATCAGTAGCTGTACTGACCCACCCTGGCTGAAACTTATCCAGGTCGTCCCTCCATCTCCTTCTGGGCCTTCCCCTACGCCGGTGTCCGTCTGTGGGCACCCATTCAGTTGCTGTTTTCGCCCATTTGTCGGGGTGCATTCTACAGACATGTCCGGCCCAGGTCCACTTAACAGAATTAGAGCCACTTATTATTGGAAAGGTATGCGCTCCGACATTGAGCGATTTGTTAAAGAATGCAGTCTATGTAAAATAAATAAACCCTTACGGAAATGTAACAAGGCTCCAATGATTATAACATCATCTAGTAACAAGCCCTTTGAGCGATTAGCTCTGGACATTGTTGGTCCTCTGCCTGAGGCTGGACTTCAAAAGTTTAAATTTATCTTGACACTTCAAGATGATTTGACCAAATTCTCCTGCGCTTACCCTATGATTGGGTCTACTACAGATGAAGTTGCGCGTAATTTGATTCACTTCTTTTCTATCTTTGGATTTCCAAAGATAATCTTATCCGATCAAGGTACATGTTTTACCTCTGAGTTGTTTAAACAACTCACGCAAATTCTTAAGGTTAAATCCCTTTATTCAACTCCTTATCATCCCCAAACCAATGGTGCGCTAGAACGCAGCCACGCTACTCTTAAAGAGTATTTAAAATCATTCGTTACCGAAAACCACAATGATTGGCATTGTTATTTAGCTACGGCTATATTGGCCTATAACACTACTCCTCACTGCACAACGCAGTTCACTCCTTTCGAGTTACTTTACGGTTACCAACCGTCTATCCCAAGTAGTGTCTACGACTCTAATGACGGTACTACCTATCAAGAGTACATTAGGGCTCTACAATATAGGATGAAATATAGTAGACAACGAGCCCTTGAAAATATACAGAAAAGTAAAGAGTCCTCTAAAACATATTATGATGGTTCCACCAAGGACATTAAATACAAAGCTGGAGATTTAGTATATCTCAAACAGCTTCACAGGCTCCGAAAAGCCTTATCTCCTATCTGGAAAGGACCCTTCAAAGTTTTAAAGGTCCGCAGCCAAGGATTCGAATTGTTTAGAAATAGCGTCAAATTTCATCTTCAAAGTATCGAAACTAGCTTTAGAGTCTGGATATAAGTCCGTATCTATTCGCTCCAATCTGTAAAAAACATGATTAATAAAAGTTTCTATTAACCGTAAGTCTTTGGTTTCACCTTGTAAAACTTTTTCAATTTTACAATCCAGGTAAGTCAGAGTAGAACCAATTTGAGACAAGTCATCCTCAATCGGATCTGAAGAAGTCAGAATATCTTCAGGGTGAGATTTCGCAACTAAACGCAAAACCTGTTTTATAAGAAGCAAAACGGTATTAGCTGGTTCCTCACATCTAATCTTTACTTCGTATTCGAGCTCGGTCTTGTTAAGGAATTCGTACTTAATAACTCTTTTCATTGTTAAAAATATTAAAGTGATGAAGTGAAGTAATGTAAGTTAAATGTGGGCCTAAATATAATCCAGATGAGTTGAAAAGCTAGATGAAGTTTTGTTTTAGAGTTTGGAAAATGTGAAAAGGATGAATAGATAAAGATTTAAGAGTGAAAGAGAAATCAAATCAAAGGGAAAGAGACAAGGCGCAGAAAAGGTGAAGAGTGGAGAAGAACTTTTACGTTGGGCGAAAAAATGTCATGTAGCTATACGAACCTAACCAGAACCTAACAGAAAACAACCAGGATAAAATTTAGTAGTAACAGTTTATTAGTTATTTACAGTGAAGACGATAAAAAAATGATACGAAGATGAGGATGGATGAGATGAGAACAGGTTTTTTATAAAACACAGGTTAAGTAAAAAAAAGGAAGCGGAGGACACGGAGAGTTGGAGACCGGTGGGGTTAATGACCAGGATGCAGGTGTATTTGTTGTTGTAGATGTTGTTGAAATCGTCTTAGCGGGCGTACTTGTAGTTACGGCTCGCAGGATCCCGTTGTAGGATCGGCTCGCAGGATCACGTTGCAGGAACGGCTCGCAGGATCCCGTTGTAGGAACGGCTTGCAGGATCCCGTTGTAGGAACGGCTCGCAGGATCGTGTTTGTATGAACGGCTCGCAGGATCGTGTTTGTAGGAACGGCTTGCAGGATCCCGGGGTAGTGCGACCCCGGGATAAGGCCTTTAGGTGGTTCTTCTAGTTCAGAAGCTGACGTGAGACTCCAGAATTTCAGAAATGTTCCGCTTTTATACCCTTTTTGGAGAGTTCTAAAAATTATTTAAATTAAACGTAATTTTTGTGAGTGGCCAAGAGAGAAAAAGTATTTTTGTAAAAGTATTCGATACTTTTACAAAAATACTTTTTCTAACATATCAGACCGCTAACGAGTTTGAATGGACATTGCCATGACAACCAGATAAACAAAGACGTCAACAAATGTCAAAGTTTGGTTTCAGGCTCGTAATACGGAAAACAACATAAAAACCATGAAGTAAATGAAGTAACAATGAATATAAAAGGTAGCGCACCAACGCGCACGAAGCCCGAGATTGCAGAGTTTCGGAGAAAGCCAAATACAAGGTCACCAAAGGTAAACCCCTTCGCTATCGATTTAGAAGTGCTGTTAGTATGAAAATACTGAGCGAAAATGATTTGTTAATGTGTTCTTATGGTTTAAAACGTTACAGGGTCCTATGAAAATAAAGGTGATACCAAATATCAGACTGTACAGCTCAGCAAGTATCCTAGAAGAAAATCCTAGAAAAATGACATGTAAGTAGCATAACACTACACTACGTTCTAGGGCACCATTTGTTCGCGGATGATAAGGGGTAGAAAATAGGGGTTTGATTTTGAAAATTTCGGTGACCTGCCGAAACATTTCGGAGGTGAAGCATGTTCCTAAATCTGTTAGGATAGTTTTGGGAATGCCAAATAGTGACATGAAGTGAACAAGGTTTCGGGCTACTTCTTCGCTTGTGGAGGAGATCATGGGATATACACATGAAAACTTGGTCAGGTCGTCCTGAAGGGTAAGAATAAATCGGAATTTTTGGAACCCAGCGTCGGGTAGAGGGCCAACAATGTCGAGAGCTAGCCTTTCGAAAGGTCTAGTAGAAGTAGAGGTTATCTCCATAGGAGCTTTATTACAAGCCCGAAGAGGTTTGTTTATCTGACAGAGTTTGCAATTTTTAACATATCTTTCAATGTCAGCGCGCATAGACTTCCAATAATATGCGGCTTTGATGCGATTGAACATTCGTTTAACGCCTGGATGACCCGCGATAGTGGAGTCATGATTTTCTTTGAGGATTCGTGGAATTTCAGCTGGAGTAGGATAGATCAGTTGATTTTTATAAATATGTATTTTAATATTAGTTCTGTGGAAAACATAAGCGATCATGTTGTAGATTTTAGTATAGGCCAGTTTATGAAAGGGATCAGAAAAATCAGAGATGGCGATATCGGTTTCATTTGGATTAACTTCGAGAATTTTATCTCTCAGCTTTTGCAACACATTATAAATGATGCGAAAAGACGTCTCATCATAATGATGGACTTTTGTAAACAAGAAATAATATATCTTATCTTTATTTGTTACCGACTTTACGGTGCATGTTTCGCGTTCGGCGTTCAAAACGGCTGCGCTGTCGTTTAGCTGACTAATCAGTTCTTCGCAGTGGGGCATAGATGAATCAAAGTCTAATGAGATGGGACATGCAATTGATTTGATTTTAGAGAGGTGCAGAGCCTCTGTATGCTCTTCGATTTTAGTATCAAAATCTGGTAGGTTTTTAGTGAATTGTTTTCTAAAGTAGGCCTCATGTGTGAGGTTGTTAAGGGAGCTTTGATCAATGATATGGATTGGGATTCGAGATAACGCATCGGCGTTGGAATTGAGTTTACCCTGTTTATATACGATTTCGTAATCGTATTCTTCGAGTTTTAGGCGCCAGCGAATAAGACGGCTGACTGGATCCTTGACATTGAAGAGCCACGTTAAGGGCTTATGATCTGTGACGATTTGGAATTTGTAGCCGTATATGTAAGGGCGAAATGTTTTCACAGCGAATAGGATAGCTAAAAGCTCTTTTTCTGTAGTGGAATAATTACCTTCACACTTATTTAGAGTTCGTGAGGCATAAGCTATCGGCTTATCTTTTCCGATGGGGCCTTGAGAGAGTACCGCGCCGATTGCGTAATTACTAGCGTCGGTTGTGACGACGAAGGGTTGGGTGAAGTCAGGATACTGAAGCAGGGGTGCTGAAGTCAATTGTTCCTTTAAGATTTGGAAAGCCTGATCTTGGTCATGAGACCAGACGAATTCAACATCTTTTTTTAGAAGAGATGTGAGAGGCTTTGTGAGCTTGGAAAAGTTTTCAATTAAACGGCGATAATAGCCGATGAGACCTAGGAATGATTTGATTTCTTTAGGGTTCCGTGGTACGGGGAAATCAGTCACGGCTTTGACTTTGTCTGAATTTGGAGAGACACCTTTGTCGGTAATGATATGACCTAAATAAGCGACTTCTTGCCTCAAGAATTCGCACATATCAGGTTGTAATTTGAGATTGTACTCACGGAATTTTCCGAAAATGAGTTTGAGTTTTTCTATGTGGGAATTGAGATCGGAGCTGTATACATTCATCGAGGTATACATAGCAATGAAGTCCTTGCAGTCCTGAAAGGACCGTGTTCATGAGGCGTTGGAATGTGCTTAACGCATTTTTTAATCCGAAGGGCATTCGAGTAAACTCGAAATGCCCTGAAGTACCGTTTGTATTGATGACGGTAAATCCAGTTTTTTCAGCATCTGAAGGATTCAGAGGACATTGGTGAAATCCTGAAACGAGATCTAGGGTACTGAAATATTTTGAATGACCTAGTTGGTCTAAGATATCAGTGATTAAAGGGATTGGAAAGACTTCGTTGACTGTAACGTCATTGAGACGTCTATAATCTATGACAATACGCCATTTGCGTTTGCCGGAGGCATCCAGTTTTTTGGAGACCACCCAGACTGGTGCACTCCACGGAGAAATAGAAGGTTTTATGATATTTTGTTCGAGCATTTTCTGGATTTGACTTTCTACTTCGGATTTGTGACATTCAGGGAATCGGTATGATTTGACGTTAATCGGTGGAGCATCCTTGGTATTTATGTAATGCTTGATAGCATTGGTGCATGTGAGTGAGTCTCCTTCCAGATAAAATATATCGGAGTCCTCGGAGCAACAATCCAAGAGAGCCTTTTTCTCTTCTTCATTGAGATGCGATTATCGAATTTGACCAAGAACGCGCTCTAAGCGTTGAGATGGGGATGAAGAGATGTTGTTGATAGGGATTGTTTCCGTAGAGACTTGAGAAGAGGTAGTATCATCAAAAGGAGTTAGTTGAACTTTGAAATCAGTTATTTGAACTGGTGATTCGGTGGTATTTAAGATAGAGACATTGACCCTTCGATTGGGTTTCAATGTTACGATGCAATTAGATACATATACACCATCTGAAATAGTATGATCTAGGACGAGAGCTTCTCTAAGATGAGACAACTCTTTGATGTTATTTGAGACATTGCATTCAATAACTTGCTCGGAGCGGGCTGGTATGATATAAACAGGTGCATTGAATTCGATTTGGAGATTGTGCCCTTTAAGAGATAGGAGATTAGTGTTATAATCGACTGTAGCATTGAAATGCTTAAGAAAGTCATTTCCAATGATTCCGTCGTAAGAGTGTAACGTACTACCTCCTTGACCATATTGGCTACTGGCGGATTAGCCAGTTAAAAACTAAAACTATAAAAATTCGGAAATTCGGGTCTGGAATCACGTCTGGCAGCTGATTGTTTTTTTGAGGCAGACATTGTTTGAGCTCTGAAACGTGAGGTTGTATCTTCTGCATCAATAATTTTTAAGTCACGCCTTTAGTTGCGGTGATGGGCTAGTCCCTTTAGTACTGTAATGGAGCTGAATGTTTAGTTGCTGTAAAGTGCAGTAGTTGATTTGAAACTTTCCTACTATCCCCAATCCATGGGTAAGCATTGGTTCGTAGTTAGTCTTTCTTATTTTCGTGTATTTTATACTCTCTATGTATTTCCCTTTTCTATACAGTGTCTATTGGACTGCGGCACTCTTAGATCCTAATTACCCTAGGGCCCTAGTCGGAAGTCTCCGTGTGGGGAGCCGTCGCCTGATAGCTGGGCGCTGTAGCGCTTTTGTATTCCTATCATTCACACTGGTCTCTTTCCAGGGTTCCACGCCGAGGAATAATATCCTCCTGGCGCTAACCGCATAATCACTTGTTGACGTCTGGAGAAGTGGACCAGTCGGATTGAGTCTACCAAGGAGCTGAAATCTACAAATTCCCGGCGAGTCCCTATCCAGCGTTTCAACTATATCACCAATATTCGACTCACGAACCTGTGATTAATAAATGTATCTTGAGCCTGCCAATAATCTCTTTTGGTCAGGTTAGATCTCACACTGTTTCAATGGCGCCCGGATTAAGGGAATATTGGTGATAGAGTTTTATGTCTCGTCAGAGTAGTTAGGCCATAAGAGCGCCGTAGAACGCTAGATTTCTTTCGTAGCTTGTATATTTTGTTGTGTTTATTTTTGTCTGACAGGAGTATATTTGATCGTTTATCTGGGTACCTACCTCATTTCTACATTATTTATGGTCGCAGTCTGACGGCCGTTGTCATATTATAATTGTTGATAAATATTTTCCTCCAAATTCTCAGTACGAAAAATAAATTAATAAATTGTGAAGATTTTAGTAGGGAAACTTTTCGGACTATTAAATAATAAATAAGGTTAGTGTTTAACGGCCGATTTCTCGTACATTTAATCTGTTGTTGACAGTCCTTTATCAATTTCAGCTGTCAAAACGGTAGATTAATGGCTTGATTTTGTACCAGAAACCGGGCGTTAGTCGTGTACTCTGCTTACTTTCATGTAAATTTGTACAGTTTACTTGATAGGTAGTAAACATGACGTTTCCTATAAAATATCTGTCGCTAAATAAGGCTGAATTGGAGTATGTAATAAGTATTTTGACCCTTGTATTCTAAAAACCATCTATACATATCTACAGCTATGTAAAAGTTCTTTATTGTGTAACGTTACTCTGCAATGTCTGTTACTTTAGCTTATGGCCTCTTGAACTATAATTCTCTACTTTTTTACTCTTTGTTGTAGAATAGATATTCTACTCTATTATTATTTTCTGTACCCACTAACGGTGCAGGAAGTCTTGAACACTTGAGGGAGCTGCCCCTCATGGTGTTATTCTGCGTTATTCTGCGTTACGATAGTAGCTAAGCTATCGGGGCGTTTATGTACTAAGGTTCTTATTTTAGTTCAAGGGATCTTGCTTATTTTTCAACTTCTGACAAGTTAGTCTGGGTGTGCCTTTGGCTATAATAATGGCACCCTGTGTGTAAGGCTGTGTTTACACGATGTTAGTGTGAACTCTTGTATGAACTTAGTATGAATTCTGATGTCTGATTGTTGGTTCGAATGTGTGATGTTTGTATGTAGTTGAGCTAGACTGTTAGTTATATATTTCTCTGACATTGTAGATGGCGAGCTTTAGAGAATTATATCTTAAGTAGTTAATTTGGTAAGTTAGTTTAGTTTAGTTAGTATCTTAGAGGATTTTATCAGGTAAAATCCTACCCAAACAAGACGGGTATGTAACGTACTACCTCCTTGACCATATTGGCTACTGGCGGATTAGCCAGTTAAAAACTAAAACTATAAAAATTCGGAAATTCGGGTCTGGAATCTCGTCTGGCAGCTGATTGTTTTTTTGAGGCAGACATTGTTTGAGCTCTGAAACGTGAGGTTGTATCTTCTGCATCAATAATTTTTAAGTCACGCCTTTAGTTGCGGCGATGGGCTAGCCCCTTTAGTACTGTGATGGAGCTGAATGTTTAGTTGCTGTAAAGTGCAGTAGTTGATTTGAAACTTTCCTACTATCCCCAATCCATGGGTAAGCATTGGTTCGTAGTTAGTCTTTCTTATTTTCGTGTATTTTATACTCTCTATGTATTTCCCTTTTCTATACAGTGTCTATTGGACTGCGGCACTCTTAGATCCTAATTACCCTAGGGCCCTCGTCGGAAGTCTCCGTGTGGGGAGCCATCGCCTGATAGCTGGGCGCTGTAGCGCTTTTGTATTCCTATCATTCACACTGGTCTCTTTCCAGGGTTCCACGCCGAGGAATAATATCCTCCTGGCGCTAACCGCATAATCACTTGTTGACGTCTGGAGAAGTGGACCAGTCGGATTGAGTCTACCAAGGAGCTGAAATCTACAAATTCCCGGCGAGTCCCTATCCAGCGTTTCAACTATATCACCAATATTCGACTCACGACCCTGTGATTAATAAATGTATCTTGAGCCTGCCAATAATCTCTTTTGGTCAGGTTAGAGTCTCACTGTTTCAAGAGAAATCAATGTCGTCGTTATTTATAACGTGGAATTTGAACGAAAGTGCTTCTTTGCGCAGATGAAATCGTAAATCGATTGTACCTAGAGTTTCCGTATAGGCATCCTTATCTTTAGATACACCTTTGAGTTTGATGATTTCAGAGGAGAGTTTGGGCTTATTTGTGAAGCATAGATGTTTTATTATGCTGACACTTGCACCGGTGTCGACTAGGAAACCTATCTGTTTCCTAGTCGACACCGGTGCAAGTTTCTTAGCATTGTGTACCGTATTAAGGTATGTATAGGGTAGCGACACATTTTTGCTAGAGTGAGTAGAGTGGATTTGGATAGGGGTGTCATTACTTGATTTAGTAGATACGATGGGACTCGACTTAGTGGGTATAGTAGGACTTTGCTTATTCTGACACAGTGTTGGCTGAGGTGCATTGCAAGGTTTTGTGTGACTCACCACTTTGGGCTGAGATGAGTATTTAGTATAAGATACAGAGGGACTTGTCTCTTTGAGACAAGATGCATAAGATTTAGTATAAGATGCAGTGGGACTTGTCTCTTTGAGACAAGATGCATAAGATTTAGTATAAGATACAGTGGGACTTGTCTCTTTGAGACAAGATGCATACGATTTAGTATAAGATACAGTGTGACTCGCCTCTTTGGGTCGAGATATATGAGATTTAGTAAGACTCAACATATTTAGTTGAGATGCGTTTGATTTACGACACGATTTAGTACTCGATTTAGGACAAGACTTGGTAGTTTTAGTAGTGCCGTCTTGAACTGTCGACTTCGGTTGGCACTCATCCGAAATTGGCTTTAGTTTAAAGCGTTGGTATCACCTTGTGCATCAGGGTCGCAAAAATGTTCTGGACCCGCATTATTATCGGTGTCGCAGAAATGATCTGGACGCACATTATCGTCATCGCAATAATGATGTAGACGCGCATTATCAGCGCCATTGTGACCGGCACCTGTGTCACGAGGATCGGGTTGCGAGGTGCGGTGGCGATTGTTATATTCGCGCTTACGGCATTCGTTTATCGTGTGACCTTTATTTTTACAGTAAGCGCATGATTTCGTAAAGTTATTTCTATTAGGATAATTGGAGTTGTTATAAGAACCCGAAGGTTGGGGTTGATTCTGTGGTTGAGGGACATAAGATATTTGTTTTGGAGGTCGGGATTTATTCCTGAAACACTCCGAATTAGAATGGCCCTGTTTGTTGCATGTTGAACAAAATTTGGAAGGGGGTCTTTGGAAAGATCTTTGTAGAGAGACGACTTTTTCTTCGTCGCAGGCTAGAGAGATAGCGGTGTTCAGTGAGGAGGGATTTCTGCACCTCAGTACAGTTGAGATGTTGGGGTGTAAGCCCAGAATGAAGGCGTTTAACGGCAGCTATTCTACCAACTAGTTGGTTCCGATCGGCACAGGTCGTTAGGATGTCCGCCTGAATCTTTGTCAGACAGGACTCGACGCGGAGACCAAATTGGGTAACCGTTTCGCTTTGGAGTTGTCTGCTGTTTTGCAGTTCAATGAGGAGATGGGACATGTGTTTCTTTTCACCGAATGTATGTCTTAGGAAACGCTTTAGGTCGTCAAAAGATTTAAAATCTTTGAGGCTGCATGCTGTGGCAGCTTTTCCCTGTAGTTGGGAGATAATGAATTTACACAAGATCGACCTTTGATCCGGATTGCAAAGATCCACTGCATTTTGGCAGCTGGTAAAGAAGGCAGGGAGAATTTCTCTATCACCGTTAAATGGTTTCACGAATTTAGTTAAGATCATAAGATCCATTTTATCAGGTTTTTCTTCAGTCTTGGTTGTAGTAGACATTTTGAAATAGTAATTAGGCACAGGGGTTCAGAAAATAGTAATTGAGATATAGAAAAAATAGATAGCACTGAAAAGACAACACGAACAAAAATTATAAAATTACTTACAGTATCAGATGAGTAGACATAGTAGAGTAGCAGACCTTAAGATTAGTTTAGAGTTTTTAATTATAGTTTTTGGTTCCAAGAATCGCTTGGAGTAGTGTTACGCGGTTAACGCGAATGTGAGACGGAAATTACGAGACTTTGTATTTTATAGTTTGATTTTTACACTTCGCTTTTGTTTTAGGTATTCACTGCACTTGTTTTTTCGATTTAATTCGATGGTCTTGAAGATGTAAGGACCCGGAGACTGCCTTTCTCAGACAGGTGCTGGAAATAGAGTAGTGAAGCGGAGTTTAGACCGGTGATGGATGCGGGCTCACGGAAATAGCGGAGGCTTACCGTCGACTCAGGGAAGTTGGCTGCTAGGCTGATTGCGCTGATGTGATGCGGGCTGAACCACGAGGAGATTGAGACTTAACGTCGACCACAAGGGCTGGAGTGTGTAGCGCGGGCTTAACCACGAGGGGGTCAAGGCTTACCGTCGGCCACAAAGCTGGACACCTTTCGCGGACGGGTATCCGGAGGGGTGCGAGATGCCAGGGTTTATTGGAAACCTCTTACAGCATCCCACTTCTGACACCAAAACTGTTAGGCGGCCAGTCCAAAGTGTCTTTTTTTAAAAAAAAGATTTTAATAAGCTACAAAGGATTTATTAGTTTCTTGAAACACTCACAATACAAGTACTTTTCAACCCTTATTTTAACTATAGGGCGAGGCGAACTTATGCGCCGAAATCCTAAGCACCGGATGAATTTTGTATCTGAACTGACTGGAGCCCATGTTGCTTTTCCCTTTTATAGACTGTAGTGTTATGCTACTTACATGCTATTCTTGCTTTTCATGCTTTCATACTTTTCAGCAGGATTCTTGCTGAGCTGCATAGCTGTATATTTTGTTCACCTTTATTTCCATAGGACCCTGTAACGTTTTAAACCATAAGAATACATTAACAAATCATTTTCGCTCTGTATTTTCACACTATCAGCACTTCTAAATCGATAGCGAAGGGGTTTACCTTTGGTGACCTTGTATTTGGCTTTCTCCGAAACTCTGCAATCTCGAGCTTCGTGCGCGCTGGAGCGCTACCTTTTTATATTCATTGTTACTTCATTTACTTCATGGTTTTCTTGTTGTTTACCGTATTACGAGCCTGAAACTAAAGTTTGACATCTGTTGATGTCTTTGTTTATCTGGTTGTCATGGCAATGTCCATTCAAACTCGTTAGCGGTTTGATATGTTTGCTTCAATACTTTTACAAAAATACTTTTTCTCTCTTGGCCGCTCACAAAAATTACGTTTAATTTAAATAATTTTTAGAACTCTCCAAAAAGGGTATAAGAGCGGAACATTTCTGAAATTCTGGAGTCTGACGTCAGCTTCTAAGCGAGAAGAACCACCTAAAGGCCTTATCCCGGGGTCGCACTACCCCGGGATCCTGCGAGCCGTTCATACAAACACGATCCTGCGAGCCGTTCCTACAAACACGATCCTGCGAGCCGTTCCTACAAACGGGATCCTGCGAGCCGTTCCTACAACGGGATCCTGCGAGCCGTCCCTACAACGCGATCCTGCGAGCCGTGCCTACGACGCGATCCTGCGAGCCGTTCCTACAACGGGATCCTGCGAGCCGTAACTACAAATACGCCCGCTACCGTTCCTACAACGACGATTTCAACAACATCTACAACAACAAATACACCTGCATCCTGGTCATCACTCCATCGTCCTCTTACTCTCCGTGTCCTCCGCTTCCTTTTTATACTTAATTTGTCTTTTATAAAAACCTGTTTTCATTTCATCCATCCTCATCTTCGTATCATTTTTTTAGTCTTCACTGTAAATAACTAATAAACTGTCACTACTAAATTTTATCCTGGTTGTTTTCTGTTAGGTTCTGGTTAGGTTCGTATCGTTATACGACAAGACTCGGTAAAGCCGCATGGCGCTCTGTGGAAAATATAAGTAAATTGATGACAAAGCAGTAATACGGAACAATACCAGGACATAACAGAACGCGTCGGCAAATTCATTCACAGCAAGCAGCTTTTCGAGTTCAAGACATAGGAAGCCGTTCCAGCCCCCAGGAGAGTATTGAAACATCATCGATATGCCTAATTCAACGAATATTGAAATCATCCAGGAAGAACATCGCATAAAGAATAATCAAATCACTGAAGAGAGAGAGAGAGTTATGACCTGACTATATATACATAGTCAGGTCACAAGTTCTGTCACATGTGCAATATGAAATAATTTAGACATGTTTATTATTTATGTAAACATTTATATAGCAAAATGAACTTAATAAAACATAGATTCTTATGGTAATAAAGTTTATTCAAAATGACCCCCGCGATTTTGAATACAGGCCTTTATTCTGCGCGGCCAGTCGTCTATCGCAGCACGAACGAGGTCCATGTCAATATCGGCGGCTGCCTTAATCAAGGATGCCTTGAGTGACTCCAAATCAGGATGAGGCTTTGAGCAGGCCTTTTCCTCCAAGTGTTGCCATATCTTGTAATCTAACGGACTCAAATCTGGACTGGAGGAGGGCCAGTGTTCGTGCTGGATGAAGTCGATTTCACGCGCCGCCAGCCAGTCTTGTGTGCTTTTCGCTCTATGAGCTGGCGCAGAATCTTGTTGGAATACCCAGTGCCTGTTATTAAACATGGTATGAGAAACAGGTTCCACAAGGTTCTTGAGGACTGTATTTTGATACACAACTGCATTCGCTTTTACGCCTTTCTCACAAAAATGTACCTCAGTTAAGCCCCAATAAAAAACTCCCAACCAAACCATGAGCGAGGATGGAAAATGACCTCGTTGGACACGCGGAATACGGTTGCTCGCTTCTTCACTGCTGTGTGCGTACACCTTATCATTTTGTTTGTTGTAGCTCTCTTCCACGGTGAAAATTTTTTCATCCGAAAAAAGAATTTCCCGATGCTTTTTTTCCGCGTACCGCTTCAACAAAGCGCGGCATCTCTTCAGTCTCAGGTCCATTAAACGAGCGTCCAAACGATGTCCTGTTTTTCTTCGATATGCCCTCAGCCCTAAGTCTTCATTTAACACCCTTTTCACCGTGGTCCTGCTTAACCCCATCTGAAGGGCCAACAGTTTCTGCTTACGTATGGGATTTCTTTGAATTCGCGCCTTCACAGCTTTTATCACTGCTGGAGTCCTAACAGAGCGAGGGCGACCACTTCTTGACCTGTCATCTACACAAGAGTCTTCATTGTATCATTTTATGGTACGATAAACGAATCTTTTGTTTACATTCAAATTTTTCAGTAAGTCGAAAATCTGAATTGGCGCGTAACTGAAACGATGCAACTCAATAACTGCGACACGGTCTTCTTTAAGTGTCCACTCCATATTTAAAAATGAGGAAAATTCTAAAAAGTACACATTTTTATTTTCATGAAAAATTCGAAATTCGAATTCAATAAACTTTTTTGTGGCCAGCGTTCTAAATTCAAAAGTTTTTATTGTGTGACAGAACTTATGACCTGACTGTGTATATATAAACGATTGGTGTACAAGATGTGCCCTATGTTGCCAAATCCAAAGGTTTTTAGGCACACAAATTTCATCAATCGACAACTTAATATTCACTCAAGAGTGAAGAGCACGCACGTACATATGACGTACGAGATCATTAACTGCCTACAGCCAAGGTTACAGATTTAATGCTGACGCTGATTCAGCACAATCATCCTTGTGTAGGTACGGTCGCAATTATAAACAAACAGTGATTACAACTTCAACGACGTGCGATGTAAATTGAATCATCGATTCCTGAAAAACATGGGCGGCTGCAGCATCAGACGACTCTCCTGCGGATTTTTTCCAGTTATAGGTTAGGTTAGTTTACTAACCGCGAATCCCCATTTCCTAGTGTTTTTCTGTTTTCCAGTTTTTAGTTTATTTTATGGAGTGTGCGGCCAGACACAAGACTTGCCTGTAGGTCATCAGAGTCATAGAGACATTTTTTTTTATTGAATATAAATAAATAAATTATCTTATTCAACGTCAAAATTATACTTACTTACAACTACAAGTAATTTTTTTTTTATATAAAAAAAAGACTACACCGTTTCGGAAGGTAAGCCTCGGGGTTAAGAAGAAACGGCAAGAAACTCCCCCATACCTTTTTTTTTTAAAAGTGACTACAACAGGTACTGGTTTCGGTCTAAGGAAATTCGCCGGCGAGTGATAGACTTGATCCATCGCCCCTCGTCAAATTTCTGTGCGCTGAGATGGTATGGACCATGCAGTTTTGTCATCTAAGTATTCCTTAATACTATAATAGGACTTTCTTATCAGCTCATTTTTAACATAGTTTTTGAACCTCTTTTCAGGAAGGATCAATGATTCCTGTAGTATTTTATTGTAGAAGCGAATACAGTGCCCCATGAATGATGTGCCTACTTTACTTAGTCTAAATAATGGTAGTGCTAACCTATATTTATTTCTAGTGTTAATTGTATGGCTATCACCTACAATTTTAAATAAAGCTATGTTTTTTCTT
Source organism: Argyresthia goedartella (assembly GCA_949825045.1). Taxonomy (NCBI): domain Eukaryota; kingdom Metazoa; phylum Arthropoda; class Insecta; order Lepidoptera; family Argyresthiidae; genus Argyresthia; species Argyresthia goedartella. Next base: position 642,982 of record OX463810.1, read on the forward strand.
ACATGCATGATATTCTCGTATATATATTGACAGGTAACCGTAAGTATATTAATTTCTTTGAATTTTTCTCTTAATGATTCTCTAGAATCTAATTGATATATCGCCCTGATCGCCCTTTTTTGTAAGAAAAATATCGTATTTATATCTGCTGCTCTCCCCCAGAGCAATATTCCATAAGACATAATACTGTGAAAATAACTAAAGTGAACCAATCTGGCAGTTTCAACATCTGTAAGATATCTGATTTGTCTGACCGCAAAAGCGGCTGAGCTAAGTCTTCGTGCGAGATTAGTTATGTGAGGACCCCATTGAAGTTTCGAATCTATAGTGATTCCGAGAAAGATTGTGTCTTCAACGAGGTCCAATCTTTCAGATCCTATTCTAACACTGCTTTCAACCTGTCGTACATTAGGCAAACAAAATTTGATACATTTAGTTTTCTTTGAGTTTAATAACAGGTTGTTTACATTGAACCAACTTAACACATGAGAGAGTGTACTATTTGCGTCATCTAGAATTTCTTCTTGTCTTTTCACCTTGAAAATAATATATGTGTCATCAGCAAATAGAACAATCTGAGTAATTTTTTCCACCATATAAGGCAGGTCATTCATGTACACTAAGAAAAGGAACGGACCTAAGATAGAACCCTGGAGTACACCAATATTCATATGGGTTCCAGTGGACTTGCATCTGTTTATATCTACTTTTAGTAATCTTTCCATTAAATAAGATTCCATTAATTTTAACGCATTATCTTTGATACCATAGTGTTGATGTTTGAGCAAAAGAGTTTGATGGTCCACACAGTCAAAGGCCTTGGAAAGATCACAGAAAATACCAACCGCATCCTGTGATCCTTCCCACGCACTATAAATGTGTTCTACTAGCGCTACTGCGGCGTCTGTTGTTGATCTGCCTTTAGTGAATCCGAACTGTTTTTTGTGGAGTAGCCCATATGCATTGAAGTGAGAGAGTAGTTGACTCAATATGACCTTTTCAAACACCTTGCTCAACACTGGCAATACAGATACAGGTCTGAAGTTGGCATGGTCTTGTTTACTACCGGATTTGAAAAGTGGTATTAATCTGCTCATTTTCATGAGGTCAGGAAAAACTCCGTTTGCTATACAACTATTGAATGTGATTGCCAGGTATGGTGCAATCACATCGATTACTGATTTAACCACGTTAACCGACATGCCCCATAAATCTTCAGTTTTTTCATGCTTAGAAGTTTAAATGTTTTTACTATAGTTATAGAGCCTATTGGCTTGAAGTTAAAGCCATCCTTGTTTTGGGGCACATTTTCAACCAAGTAATCTAAAGACTTTTCAGAAGAGGATGGTAGTGCTTCTGTTGTTATTATTGGTATGGTGCTGAAGAACTTTTCAAATGCGTTAGCAACGTCCTCGTTTGATGAGAGTAATTGGTCGTTAACTTTTTAATTAAAACTAGATTCACTAGAACTAACCTTGCCTGTCTCTTTTTTAATAATGTTCCATGTTGTTTTAATTTTGTCGCCAGAAGCTTTGATTTTATTGTTAAGATGTAGGCACTTGGCTTTGTGGCAGTCTTTCCTAAAATTTTTAAAATAATTTTTGACAAAGACGTGAAACTCAGGACTGTGATCATAGGATTTTTGCTCATACAATTCATATAGTCTGGACCTGCTCTGTCTTAAATCCTCTGTTGCCCATTCAGAGAATTTTGATTTGTTGTCCGGTCTCACTTTTGTCAGATTGAAAACCTTTTCAAATTCCGCAGATACAGATTTGAAGAAGCTGGAATATAATGTGTTCGGATCTTCACAGTAAGGTGTTAACGGTAGACTTGACACTAGTCCACTACGAAATTTTTCCATTTTCTTCAAAGTTACTGGTCTACACAATACTTTAACGGGCTTTATAGCATTACTTTCTTCAAATACTACAATCTGACCAGTGTGGTCTGAACTTAATGCCTTAACTATTTGTTTATCGTGAATACTACATTCACAGAATACGTTATCTAGACAAGTAGCGGAGGTAGCCGTTATTCGTGTAGGCTCCAGACAGACATTACACATATTGTAAGACTTAAATATTAAGTAGGTAAATATTAAGTAATTCTTTAAAGTTATGTAGAATTCGCATAACCGTAGTTCCTTTATTTTTCTGATTCGTGTAAGATTAACTTTAGATTAAGTTGAAGTATGCGCTATTACTATCTAGTTTTATTTAACAATAACTTTCCTTATATATAAAAATAGATTAAGTTAAAGTATGCACAATTAAGATCTGGTTTTATGTTAATTAAAATACTACTAGTTATTATTGCAGTTGATAAGTTTGTTATGGTATCTAACTTAGATTTTTTCCATTGTTATAAGTACATTCATTTTTTTTTTCCCTAAAGGGGGGAGTATCTGTGCCGGTCGACTATGTTAGTCATATTTTCACGTTATGTTAAGATAAGTTGACGACCGTCACAGATAAGGTATATTTATATTCATCACACACTATGTCTTATGCACGTCATTAATAACATGTACCAACCTAGTATATAAGCTAGGATTCCCTATAATAAAGTAGTCTAGTCTAGTTTAGTTTCGTATTTGCGCGCATCTCAAGCCTTTTACTTTACTCCCGAAGATGTCGCTCTCTTTATAATTGCCTCTGGCAAATATAACTTTTCAACATCACCAGCACATACAGACACATAAGCTGACAGACAAATAACACAAAATAACAGGACAGTCAGAGATAAAAACACAGACCGTCAGACAAACAATACAGAACAGACAGTCAATCACACAATCATAAGCTGTCAGACACATATTAATGATATAATAATAATAATGATCACAGTATTAATGATAGGTACTCATTTAACACAATAAGACTTCGGCGAATACGGCTGTGAAATAGTTTCTACTATTGGTATTGTTTATATACTATTTTAAGTAGCAGTAAAAGTATTACTAAGGTATAAATTCAAAATTCCAAAATTCCAAATGTCTTTATTACTGTAGATATTTACATATACTTAACAATCGTCATTTTTGCCACTTCTCTACATTGGACCACTGTGGGAGAAGCAGGGCTTGGAAAATCCCACAGATTGATTTTTAGATCTCTTTTAAAAATTGCTTATGCTTAACTAATACAAAAAATATATACTTATGTCATTATCATAATTAATAAGCAGGAATAAATAATAACAAAATAATTAACAGCAAGGTCTGTGTTGAGCCAGATTAACCCAATACAGTCCCATCATTTAAGTAATCTTGAACATTGTAATATCCCTTTTTCGACAAAGTCGCTTTAACATGGTTTTTAAATTGCTCAAATGGCAATTTCAAGATCTCCAGAGGTATCTTGTTGTAGTAGAGAATGCATTGACCCTTGAAAGAATTGCTAACCTTCGCGAGTCTAAACCGGGGCGCAAGTAGTCTGTGATTATTTCTTAGGTTAACATTACAGCTATCGCTAAGTTTGGGATATTTTGTAAGGTTCTAGCGTACATACATTATATTTTCGAAAATAAATTGACTAGCTACAGTTAGTATGTCAATTTCTTTAAAAAGCTCTCTTAAGGAGTCTGTGCGTTTTAAATTATAAATTGCTCCAATAGCTCTTTTCTGTAAAATAAAAATAGTTTGAATATCCGCTGCTTTCCCCCACAACAAGATACCATAGGACATGACACTATGAAAGTAACTAAAATATACTAGCCTAGATGTAGCCACATCCGTGTTTTATCTGATGTTCCTAACAGCGTAAGCCGCAGAACTTAATTTACCAGCCAATTTATCTATGTGTATACAAATTGCAGTGAGGACCCCCTCACTGCAATTTGTTATCAATGGTTATTCCAAGAAAATTCGTGTCATTTACTAATTCTAACGTATTGCTGTCCAACACTAAACTGGTCCCAACTTGCCTGACATTTGGAAGTGAGAATTTGATACATTTGGTTTTACCAGCATTTAACAATAAATTGTTAACTGTGAACCAATTCAAGGTTAAAGATATTACTCTATTGACATCATCACAATCTTCTTTTTGTCTTTCAATTTTGAAGACCAGTGAAGTATCATCAGCAAACAACACTATGTTAGTCAATTTCTCCACCATAAAAGGCAGATCGTTAATATATACCAGGAATAAAGGGTCTAATATGGAACCTTGTGGAACGCCAATTTTTACCCCCGATCCATCAGATTTAACGCCGTTGACTTCTGCCTTTTGAATTCTATTGCTTAGGTATGATCTTAGTAGATCCAACGCTTTATTTCTAACTCCGTAATGATTTAATTTCATAAGTAGCGTGTCATGATCAACACAATCAAATGCCTTTGACAGATCGCAAAAAACACCGATAGCATCCTGTGCGGCTTCCCATGCAGAATAAATATGAGATTTAAGGGTAATACCTGCATCCGTAGTCGATTTACCCCTAGTGAAACCGTATTGCTTGGCGTGGAGTCGTTTTGTACGGTTGAAGTGTGAGAGCATTTGATTGAGTATAATCTTTTCAAAATGTTTTCTTAGTGCTGGAAGAACCGATATTGGTCTGAAATTTGACGGATCACCCTTGTCTCCCTCCTTGTGTATATAACCAATGTGTATATAACCTATCCTCACCTATAGAGCCGAAACATGGACGCTCACTAAGCTAATTATACACAAAATCAAGGTTGCCCAACGAGCAATTGAGCGTTCCATGTTAGGTACCTCTCTCGCAGACCGCGTGCCAAACGTCGAAATTCGACGGAAGACGAAGGTCGAAGATGTAGGTAAGCGGATTAGGAGACTGAGGTGGAGATGGGCGGGACACTTGGCTAGACGGGATGACAAACGGTGGAGCAAAGCAGTCACGGAGTGGTGGCCTAGGGGAGCAACAAGGCCAGTGGGCAGACCACCTGCCCGATGGTCCGATGATATATTAAAGTCGACAGGATCTCAATAGATGCGGATGGCACAGGACCGTAGGGGTTGGCTCTATAGAGAAGAGGCCTGTACCCAGCAGTGGGTTGATGTGGGCTGAGCATGATGAAAAGTATTAGGTGTTAATGGTAACATACCTATATATAATCCTTGTTTACATAGTCCTAAATAGTCCACAAAGAAAGAAAATTAGTCCACTTATAGTTCCGAAGTTATAGCTATAGGTTGGTGAGGATTACAGCTTGACTTCAAGCTGTAATCCTCATCTCTCGTGCAAGCAAACGGAAGGGCCTATCGAGTCCAGAAATAGTCCACACGACATGCCAAATTTCAGAAATAGTCCTTCAACGATTCCAGAGTTATTCAGACATCTTGGTGAGGATTACAGCTTGAACATTTGATATTATCGAATATCTTCGGAACGCCTACGACTTTCAGTTTGAAATTTGAGCCAAAGAATAGTCCATAAATAGTCCTCCGAAACAATAATGATTTCCACCTTGTTTACTTTGAAGAAGTGCATTAAAAATACATTGTTTAATTTCCCATACATTTCAATACATGTACAGTCGTGTACAAAATAATAATGGGGTAAACCCTAATAAACAGGTTTATACCGGTTAATTAAATCAAAGGGCCTGCTTTTAATCTCTGAAAACTAACGGTGTAATATTGTAGGAAAGTGAGGGACAGAGCTATATATAGTGCATAGCTCTGTCCCTCACATTCACGACGCTTAACTTTTATGTTCTTCCATTTAGCCGGACTTACACCAGACTTTTGATAACCGCTAAATACAGTTTAAATACAACCTTAATAAAACACGGCTAGGTTAGGGGGAACCTGGCTGACAATAAACAGGCAATAAGCTTGGCCTGCTTGACTACGTTACTTGCCTTTCGCTTATTGTGCGTAAGTTGTGTTTTATTTAAACTGTATTTAGCGGTTGTCAAAAGCCCTTAGAAAACTAAAACTAAAATGAGTCTTTTGTTGTACATAAGTGCGTGACAGCGATTTGGATTTTGAACGGGTCTTCGAGCCCCGGTTTTAGCAATGATATATATGTCATATGTTTATATAGTTGAGTTAAGTTTATAAGTTAAGCTATGATGTAAACAACAATGGCGGAATTAGTATCGTGAACGCGCTGGAAAAATTTCGTCGAAATACGATTTTGCCGAAATTTTAAGGACATCTTAAAGCATTTTTCGGTGGAAATTAAAGCATGAGTGTTTAAAAATCACGTCAATCGGTACATGACAATTGAAATTATGACACCACTGCAATGGAGGAAAGTGTTAAGAACTGACAATCAATGTGTAAAGGATAAAATGCTAGCTTCTGTACTCACAAAACATAATTTGAAAAAAAAAACAGATGTTTTATATCCATTTATGATTATTATTGTTTATATATAAACATTTAGTTTTAATCACAATAATCACAGTTCATTGGTATAATCATCACATAACATCAAACATTGTTCGATTAATTACAGTCTTAATCATTTAAATTTTAGGTATTTCTTTAAGTGTTTATCTCTAAATAATAGGCACCTCCCGAGTATAAGTATACATAAAGGTGTAGTGACATCATAGTTTCGCCATGAAACATCTTCAGAGCAACTTTATTTTTAACCTCTTCCAAAAATGAATATACAGGCTGTTGTTTTGTAAATTTACGCCCGGCTCAGGAACTATAGTACCCATATTTATGAACAATTTTACCCAGAAACATATGGTCGCAAATGAAAAAATAACATCCCTCATTACATTGACCGATCAGCTGATTACATGTTACTATGGGAGACCCAAGATGTTTTTTCGTTAGCGACCATATATTTCTTGTCAAAGTCAAAGTCAAATTGCTCTGATAAAAACGGTTTTTAGTGAAAATAGTCCAGCATGATGTTTCTAACAACCCCTAATTTAACTACACTTTAATTTTACAGCATGTTTATAAATCCCATGTAATGGACTTATTAATTATGATTTATTATCATATGTAAAAAAAAACAATCAAAATAAAGTAAGTATAATTGCTAGATCTCTAACCCAACGAGTAGTCAGTAGAGTTCAATTATTATGGATAGTGGCAGTAAAGTCATGAAAATTCCGAATAACTGATGTTTGTTTTAAATATTTTCATCATTTTTAAATTAGTATTAGAGCGTACTATACTTTTTACTAAATACTGTCCTTTTTGTATTTTTGTGCTATCCTTTTCAATGCACCTAAATCCAACACTGGTTGTCGTATAGCGCAGCCGGTCTGGCGCAGTGGGGTGGTAAAATTGTAACCTCATATTGTTGTACATTTGTAGGAAGGTAGGTAGTTAGGTACCTACAGCAGGGGGCTAATCCATCGCCGCAGCTACGGAGATAAAAGGTTGCCTAACGATGTTTTCCATCACTGTAAGAACGTCTGCATAATGTACATTGGTTGAATTACTTATCTCAATGGTATATGGTCAGCACCGGATTCGAACACGCATCTCCTGCGTGAGAAGCGAGTATGAAACCGCTAGACCATGCAGCTTAATTGGTATAAACTGGTTTATTAGGGTTTACCCCATTATTATTTTGTACGCGACGGAAATTAAACATTGCATTTTTAATGCTGTTGTTTAAACTGAAAGTCGTAGGCGGTCCGGAGATATTTGATGTTATCAAATGTTCAAGCTGTAATCCTCATCAAGATGTCTTAATAACTCTGGAATCGTTCAAGGACTATTTCTGAAATTTTGTATGTCGTGTGGACTATTTCTGGAATAATTTTTGAAACCTAAACCAAGTCGGTAGGCCCTTCCGTTTGCTTGCACGAGAGATGAGGATTATAGCTTGACGTCAAGCTGTAATCCTCACCAACCTATAGCTATAACTTCGGTACTATAAGTGGACTAATTTTCTTTCTTTGTGGACTATTTCTGGACTGTTTTAAGCATTATCAAATTTCATTTCCATGTAGGTTTCAATGGTGAGGATTACAGCTTGAAGGTCGTCGAAATTCGACGGAAGACGAAAGGTGGAATGCGCGTGGATGGAAACTATTTGGGTGACGTCATTTGAACAGGTCCACAGATATTTCCGACGGGTAGTAAGTAGGTAACGGGGCTTAGGCAGTGTTACCAGGTACACGGTAATTACCGTAGAACCACGGTATTTTTGGCTAATACACGGTCTACGGTAGCGATCCACTACCGTGTCTTTTTCTACGGTATTCTTAGATATTAACTACCGTGTAGGGAAGTAGCACACACAATAAAAGTTTGAAATCTAAGATAGGCCAATAGGCCGACATCGGGTCGCAGAGATCCGATGATATGTTTTAACTTTTGTGTGAAATAATATTCAGTCAAATCTACGACATAAAAACGAAGAAAAGGAACAAGCTGATACCGAAAACCATTAAGGGAAATATACTTGCTCAACAAGCTATTCACCGGAATGGTCATAACTGTGTTGATTTTTCACCTACTAAGAACATGTTATGAAAAATAACGGCAGCCATATATGAAAAACATCTAAATTCAAGGTTGTTTCGGTTGCATTTTATGCGGTAATTTACACAGTATTTTCCAAATGATTCTACGGTAATTTAAGTCATAAACACGGTAATTTTAACAGATAAACACGGTAGTTTATAGTTTTCATCTGGTAACACTGGGCTTAGGTGGAGATGGGCGGGACACTTGGCTAGACGGGATGACGGAGGGTGGAGCAAAGCAGTCACAGAGCAGTGGCCAAGGGGAGCGACAAGGCCAGTGGGCAGACCACCTGCCCGATGGCCCGACGATATCATCAAGTCGACAGGATCTCAATGGATGCGCTTGGCTGGCACGCATGAGCTTGCTGATTGGCGCTACAGAGAAGAGGCCTAGGCTAGCAGTAGCAGTAGGTTGATGTGAGCTGACGATAATATTGAGCATATTTGGAGATCTGAGACACACGTGCAAAGCTATAGGTAATTTTATTTCTCATTTTACTATGTAGGTACTCATATAATAGAAATTTAAACTCTGAAAAAATCGGGAAAACGGAAGCGGAAGCAACAAAAGTCAACATGACAGTCACAGACAGTGTTTCCCAAACTAAACTGTTTGAAGGATTTTCAAACAACAAGACTAGTCTTTGACAAATCTGGGTGTGCAATAAGTTTTCTGTTGAAACTTGCGACTTTAAATGTGTTTGGTTTTGTTTCATACAGCAGATGCAATCAATACCTATTTATTCTAACCAACATAACTTTTAACACACCTCGAGTCATCATCTGGAAATAGCGGTATCTATCATATGCACACATAAAAACATGTTAAACCTGAGATAGGTACATAGGTAATCTCTATTTTAATTTATTTTAACTAACCCTGACTCGACCCCTAGTTATGCTATGAATTCACTTCTAGGTAATCCACGAACTACATTTCAACAATCAAAGAGCCCAGAAATTAAGAGATAATCTATAAAGCCAGGTAGCAGGGGCGTAACAAAGGCGTCTGCAACGACGATTGTGTTGTATTCAAAAATACAATGCCCATTGGGAGAACCTTACACCTTTAGTAATTACGGTCAAAATCAGGAAAATTATTGTATGGCTAAAAGATGTCATAGGCTTTTTAGTTTAGAACTCGCTTCGGATAAAATAAAACTAACAAGGGGCCTGTTCAATAAACGCGACAATCCGACAATTTTGTCACTTTTTGACAAAGAAGTCGAATTGTCACGACAAGTGACATTAAATAAAGATGACAATAGTGTTCAAACATGACAAATAAATACCGACAACATTGTCAGACTAAGGACCCGTTAAATAGTCGCAATTTATGTCTGATTTAACCTGCCGAGTCTCTAGGAAATATTCTCCGAATTATTTGTCATGCATGATGATTGACAATTCTTTCGCTTTTTCTGACATATTTGTCAACACAATATCGAGGTATAGGTATGAGGCGCTGTCCTATTGACATCGTTTGTACGACTATGGTCATACAACTGGGTAAATTTGTAGGTGTACAGAGAACGGAATGAGCCGGAAGTTACATCATGCGTGAATTTTATAAATAATTATTTCCCCACTCATTACAAATTTAATGAATGAGATGTTCATCGATTCGACATTCGACGAATTCTCTATGGCGCCATCAAAAGTACAAAGAAAATTCACGTGCACCACATCTAACCAAATGTAGTGCGCATAAAATTTGTTCAAGCAGTCTAAGTGGAAGATTACTCCATGTTGTCTGCTGAAATTGCTGTCCAATGTTGGTTATCATGTATTCAACAGTATATTTTGACACTAGGAATCGTTCCTGGATTATTCCATCTACTACTTATATCGAAAGAATCGTTAATTATTGTTTTAATTACGTATCGTTGTCGTACAGTTTGCACCACAGAGTACATTATTAGTAGTTGATAGTTTGCACTACATATACATCCTCACTACTACTGTTATCCGTCGACGACGCTAACAACATTTTTTTGAATTATTTTCGTACTAATGTAACTGTCGAATTGCCTTGACACTGGCTGACCCAATAAATAAATCAATGACAATTTAGTGTTTATAAACAAATTTGTCTCGTTTTTCCCGACAAATTGTCACGTCTGCCTGTCAAGAGAAAAAGTTTATTAAACAGAAATATGTCAAATTGTCACTCCTCCGTGACAAAATGGCCTGAGCTAATATTTATTAATTAAGATTTTGACAAATTTGTCGCAGCCACCTGTCACTGGTCGCGTTTATTTAACAGGCCCCAGATAGTCCAGTGCCTGGCAACCGGGCAGTCTGCGAGCAGCCGCGTGCGAGCTCACATGCTCCTGAATGCATGCTTCTTCTGTGGTTGATCAACATCAATAGTGCTAATTGTGTTCGCGAACGAGTTCTGTCTGTTCACTTATCGGTTACTATTCAAGTTATGAATGCTCATCTTGTGTGTGGTTTTTCTGGAAATTAATTTTAAATTTGCAGGTGAGGCAGGAATCTCTTTTTCACTTACATGTAAAAAGTATTTTGAACTACATAAATAGGACTTCTTATAACTTCTCATATATAACAAAATCAATCGTTTTCAATACTAAATGAAATGACTTACGTAAGTATTTAGCTTTGAAAGCTATTTATTTTGTTATTTAGTAGTTGATTATTGTTAGGAACAAGTAGATTATTGATCCCACTTGAAATAGGTAGTTAATTATCTGAACATGATCAATTGCAATTTACGTCTAGAGGTATTTACGAACATCAATGATATCTATTGAATCATTCTATGATATATTTGAACATAATTTTGTATGCACCTAAATAGTAATGTTACAAACTAAAATAGATATGTCATCATCATCTCGTCCTGTTATCCCTCAGCTGTAAATAATAATAGATTATCATTATAACATCATATTCTTTATTTTTATTTTAATGACTAAGAAGAAAAGTAAAACTTCAACATAGGTACCTATCCAGTTATTATTACGTTCCATGAAAAGAATACTTCAACAGAAAATACGATAAAGACGTAAAGAGGCAAATGAGGCTTCAAATGTAAACAAAGTATCGTTATACGGTTTATTAATAGAGGATTCAAGCGCCAAACATACTATCTATCTATCTAAACGATCTTTTATGTAATGTTACTACAGTTGAGATGCAACAGGTTACAATAATTATTCCCATCACTTAATGTACGTTTAGTAACTACTTACCGCACTATTCGCTGTATTTGTTTTAAGTTTATCCATATAAATCTATTAAAAGAAATTTAATTATATCGTCATCAATATTCTTAATTATATAGCTTAAAGATATCATATAGTTACAGGCCTGAAAATCTTTTTACAAAGAACTTATAATAAGTAAATATAATGTTTGTAAGTACATGCAATCATCTGTACAGACAGTTGAAACTAATTCTGTCAATGCAATCGTGTCCGGTCCGGTTACGGTTACGAGTATAAGTCAACTAGCCCAGCACCCAGCGCCCAGCAGGCAGGACGCCCAGCCCTAAGTTGTTTTCTTCTTTTTATTCAGTTACCTGTTTACTGGAACGAGTATCGATATGGTGTCGGCTGACCGCTGGCTGCTTAGGTTAACAAGTGCTTAAAGCAGGGGCGACGAAACTTTGGATCCTAGTTGCATTTGATTATTTTATGAATTTATCTTAAAAATATTAGTATCAACCAAAGTTAAGAACTAAAATAACATATTGCAATTGCATTGAATATTGCAATCCTTTGCGTCAATTTAACGTGCACTCAATGAAAAGTCCATTTTTCTCACTATCTATTTATTGCCCAAACGTATTTATGATGCATAATATTATCATAAAAATATACTAAAACGATCTTGTTCGTTATACGCAATAAAATTAATCACTACGATGTTATCAAGAAACCGTCACTTGACCCGAAACAAAAGATAATATTTATAGAACGATCTTTGCTCTTGCAAAACATTGAGTTTATTTCAATCAATTATAATTAGCATAGTTAATTTGGGGTCATCCCAACTAGACATTTAATTGAATATAGAAAATGATTTTAGAGGGATAAAAATAATTATACATTTTCTGTGTCGCTCGTGAGGTCTATAGGTCACAGAGCCACTAGTACTAGTCATATCAATATGGCGCCATAAATTAAGGATCTAAATTCAATCATTTGATCGAATGGCCAAAATTTGAAGAACAACATAAAGTCGGCCTGTAAAATAAACAATAAAACTCCTCCTTAAATATTACATTTCTGTTATATACCTAATCAAATAGGATTCGTTATATCCAATTTATTTTATAAAAGAATCACACAAACTGTGCTGTCCATTAAAAATTCTGCTCGGCATCTGCTGAAGGTTTAATAGCGTCAATTGAACAGAACGCGTTTTATAACTTTTTGCAATAAACAATTACGCGAGAACATAACGATTAATTAATCCCGGGAATGGCTTGTCTGAATTAATTATGGTCTCACAAATGTACATAAGAAATTCAGTGGCAATGACTACATATGGTGTGTTCGTAAAGGATTTTTTTTAGGGTTCCGTGGTCCAATAAGAAACTCTTCTTTTATCCTTCCATCCGTAGGTCAACAATCGAAAACTGTTACGTCTTTGTTGCTGTTTGCCACAGCAGATAAGATCAAGGGTTTATCTATTACATTTTAGTGTCCTGGTCTAACATGACGTACCATAATCAATAATTGAATTTCTCATGAATTGTACCTGTACAAGAATATTAGAAAGATAAAAAGACTTTCTGGACAAAATGTCAAAACAGTTGCTTTCCCCTCACAGAATGATCTGTGCGCTATCATGTTATTCTTTTTTGTTAACACCTTTTGTAAGTATAATTTGACAGCGGGAGCGTTAAAAAAACTAGTAGACATTACTTTTGACAGGGGATATTTAATGAAGCCGTCCATTTTTTATTTACACAGGCCGTTTCTCACGATAATTTCTTTGTGTAGACACGTCCCAAATGGTCCCACTCAATTATGTTTCAATGTGATAATATGTTTAATTTTTCTAATTGTGTTGTTGGATTCAAGAATGTTTATGTTGATAATTTCAAATATAAACAAATAAATTACGTCATTGATAGGTATTTTATCTTTTTAATTTTTTACCGAGATGAGCTTTTGGCAATAATATTTTATGTGTCCGGAGTGTTCGCGAGTATGAGCTTTATTATAAGTTTTTAATTACAGCATGAGGCCTTCAATGGGTATGGGAGCCCAAATTTGCGCTGCATTTGCGTTGGCAATGTCGCTGACTCTTGGTGCGGGGAGGCGAGAGCGTGAACGGGAGTCTAAAACTATAGACTTTAAACCCCAAGGACTCTCACTATGGATAGATGAACGACAAATGCGCATGTTTAGCGGTAGGTACATTTGAATATACTGTGCTTATTTAGCGTTTGGTCGCAAGTTTCTTCATCCCATAGCATACAATCATGATCCTTTAATTTCTGCTTTGCATGACGAAATCCTGTGATCTTATGATATGATACATGACCAAATTATTTGAAGATAAATATATTCCAGGTATACCAATGGAAGTCTATGCTATAACTAACGGCAGTGTATCGCCCTATGTTTTGGATCCGAACTTTTCTTTCGAGCTTCCGACTATACCATCAGAGGTTGGCTATGTCAACTTTACATGGAAATCCTGCTGTAAAAAGTACTTTTATCACTTTGATACATTGAAATCATTAGATTTGAACATATTGAAAGCACCTACGTTGTCTATTAAGACCAAAGGACGAGTACCGAAGAGAGCTAAAGGTGAGCCACTAGATATCAGAAATAGGTTCCTAAATATACTATACTATACATAGCATTTAATCTTATAGTGGTGTCTGATGATAAAATATAATTCTATTTTGATTCTAATATTGTCCACAGAATTTAGTATTATCTTACCATGTGTTGAAAATAACAGCGGGGTAGCAACCTTTGAAGTAGGTCTGGTATTAAAAACAGGCAAAGGCCAGCCTATTAAAGGTACACCCTTACGGCTTACCCTTAAAAAGGAATGCGCACAGAGAGGTGTGTATTTAGCAAAAACAGGTATTGTATCGCCAACGCATTCTTAACACTTACGCACCAATTTTTGTGACGAAATCTTCGGAATGGATCGTCATTTTGAGTATTAATTATAATCCTCCAAATTTGTATCATATACTGAACATACTCACTATCTAACACAGAAGATACTCGATAACTTCATAAAAATTGGTTACCCGCTTTTTAATGTATGACATCCCCATAAGAGATTGAGCTTGTTAAATTGAATGATAAAAATTGTACTGAAATCTAAAACTACATTCGCATATGCTTTTTAGAGTACTAAAATACCACGAATATTACTTGTTAGTTACAAGAACACTATGACTTTACATTTCATCTATTTTAAGCTCAAATCGTTGTGCTTACGCCTCTATTAATATATTTACGGCCATTTGGTTTTTGAGCGGTCTGCATACATTTTCATTTCACAGCATAAAATAGGAAGCATTGCTTTATTTTATCTATGCATAAAACGATACAGTGATTGACATTTATTTGGTTTATTAGTAAAAGTGCGGATTATTTTTTTATGTTAAATTAATTTTATTATTTACTGTTCTGCAAAATTAAAGTCGGAACAAAGCAAGTATTCAGATTTCAAATATGCTCATTGATTTCGAAGTATGCATTGTTATGAGCAAATGCAAAAATGGTCACAATAAATATCAATCGTTGTAATGTTTCTCATTTTACAAACACTGTTTTCATTTTGCAAGCCTGTGCGGATAAACGTCAGGTCCACTAACACATTTTGCGTTATTTTCCGGGTGTCTATCGCCGAGTATGCGGAATGAATGGCTGAATAAGCGGTGCCTCTGCTCACAGCATATGCGTTTTAGGTTGGTACATTTGCTTGCTCTTCAAACCCATTGCTTACTCTGATTTCGTTGCCTGCAAAGTCTGACACATACACATATGTATTTTCGCGAAATTAATATAATAAATATTAATGACAGTTAAAATATGTATTAAAAGCAGCTACAATACTAGATATATTTATCAGACAGGAACTGAAATTTGCAGTACAATAAAATAAAAAATACTTAATTGAGTTCAGAAAATATTTTACGGCAGTTTTTTTAGTAAAATAATACAGTACCTTCTGTCTCCGAGTGCGACTCGCTTTAACTCGGGTTCGACACTAACACAACCCACGAATTCACCAATCCAATTAAATCGTTTTGTGAAAACTTTGAGCTTTTGTTACTTTCAAGATAAACCATAAAGTAGGGGGTAATAATAAATATATAGAAAATGTGACGATGTTGGATGCGGATCAGTTAACCTGTACAGTTAATTTAAAGAACGCGTTTACTACCTTTCCTTGGATGTTAAAGGTATAATACCTTGCTCAGCCCGTAGCAACCCACTGCCCACTTGGCATACGCTTCTTCTCTTAATCATAAATACGAAACCTAATATTATGATTGTCATCCTACCGGTTTTGCGATCCACTGCCGACATAGTCATCTCAGCGAATCGAGCAAAAAACCACATTTCCATTCTTTAGGTCCCGATCCGGAATGTGATAAAAAATGTGCTAATCAAGGCTGGTGCAACCATGAGAAGATTTGTCAATGTCCCGAAGGCTACATGGGCCAATATTGCAAGACTGCGCTATGTTATCCACAATGTATGAACGGTGGAAATTGTACAGCCCCAGGAGTCTGCAGCTGTCATTCTGGGTACCAGGGCAGGAATTGTGAAGGAGGTAATAAATTAATAATGAATCACTCACTGTACTATACTAAAAATAAAATCTGTATATTACTAATACAAAAGTAATTAATTAATGTTATACTCGTTTTGACATCTCGATAGCAACCTTACATCCGGCTTTGATAACTTCAGTCAAGGCTTTATAGAAAGGGGCTTGTTCTGCTCCATGATCTATTCCCGTATCATGATGCTCTTGCTCCTCATTTCGGAACTGTGTTATTGTATCCAATATTTCTTTGTCGACATTGGGGTCTTCCATTAGTGTACGCAATTGATCGTTGTAGTGATCAACGATAACTGTTTCTACGGCTACCGTGCATGCCATAGCCGCTTCTTTACTTATAAGGGCCGTACCTAGAAAGTGTTATACACATTATTGTTCAGTCGACACTCATTGACAGTACTATTTCTTTCACATATAACTAGATACTTTTTAGACTTAACTACACTTTTACATAATGTTTAAATTGCCTCGGATGATATGATTTTTAAATAAAAGCAGTGTATCATTGCATTTATTTTTGAGATTAAATTAATGTTGAAACAGTAACTTACCAGCCCCGAGAACAAATCCAGCGACGTTCCAAATTGGTGTTAGCGCCGTAGGGCGGACCCTGTATTGATTTATTAGCTGCTCAAACTTCTCTCGATGTTTCTTCTCCTGATCCCACATGTGTTGGATAAGCGGCCCTTCGGATGTATTCCCCAGGACGGCCATTTGGCCTGCGTAAATACGGTCCGCCCCCAACTCTCCTGCATGATCAACGCGAATGATCTTGTCCAACTGCAAACATATCATATATATACATAATATCTTATAATTAAAACAGCAGTATTCACTAGAACCCAGCAGGTTTAGACAAATACTAAATACTACCTGTCACATTTATCTATTGTAACTTACATGAGGATTTTGCTTCCATGTGGCGAAATGGGCACCTCTCCTAACTTGACTCCAAATAGCCGGAGGTGTCAGCATCTCTGAAATTAACGAAAATATGTTGCAGGCATATGTTCACAAAAATGTCTGAACGGCGGGAAATGTATACAGAAAGACACATGTGACTGTCCAAAGGGATATTACGGATTGAGATGTGAATTCAGTAAGTAAATATGTTATTTAGTTAAATCGGAAGGACAGGTAAAATAATAAAAAAATTGGAGAGAATATATGACAACAGTGATCTTCATATCAGATTAAATTTGCAGGTAAATGCGTGATCCCCTGTTTGAACGGTGGTCGCTGTAAAGGTGTGAACAAATGTAGATGCCCAGGAGGAACATCTGGGAATCACTGTGAGGTTGGCCGTCGGACCTCGGGCAACGACTGCGGCGCCAGAGGCTGTCAGCATGGAAGGTGCGAGTATGGATCCTGCATTTGTAACCCTGGCTGGCGAGGACGTCTTTGTCGAAATTATGGTGAATATTTGAGCGATAGCTTGAGAAACATTAAAGAACGCTGCAGACTCAACTTGCATCGATAAAAAGTACAATATTTTAATTAATGAACATGTTAATATAATTGTAATTTTCTTTTCTTCATAGGTTCTTCTGAAGAATCTGGTGAATTCAAGCGGCCACGTTAAGAAAAAGTTTATTAATATATGACTTTTACGATTTTGTTTATTATGTTTATGACAAACAACTTAATAATGTGATTTATTAATTTTATATATTTTATACACTTTAGTAATAATGGAAATTAGTCATTTAGTAATCGATTTATATGTTGTGTAGTATTATTTTATGATAAGGTATTGAAATTCTTCCCGAAGTCTAATGAAATTTAGATCTTAAATAAACTGCATCTTTTCTGAACATTGTTTGAACCAATTTCTGATAAATAGTAATCCTTTCATTATATAATTAGTTTAATTTAACTATGTAATTATTATTCAGTCTGGTTTCATTTAGTACCTAACCTATCAAAAGGGTCCTAACATTTTTGTATTGGAGAATGGCATACCTACGTTAATTAATCTTGATTTTGCAGCCAGAAATGAACCTGTGTCAATCGATAGAGTAAATTATTACAAACAAAAGTATGCAGTTAAAAATTCCAAAAACTGAAATCTGAGGTTAAAATTCGAAAAAAATACGAATTACCTCTTTACTGGTCGAGGCAGTCAAAAAATCAATTTCCGTTTTATTTTTATCTTAATACTCAAAAATCTCGCATAATATCTGCCGGAATTCTTAATGAGACATATTAAACTGCACATCAAACATACTGATTTGCACAGCAAATATCAGGGCAAAATGCTGCGGTAGCTTAAAAATACTTAAAACATAAACTTAAGAACACATAATAGTAGTTTATGTGACTGATACATAATGGAGTGCATTAAACTCGAGAGTGGGTTTATATGGTGGGTTATAATAATATCCTAGGAATCCTAGTTTGGGGCTAGATCAATGTGTGTAAATAGTGTCCAAGGTATTATTATTATTGTTGCTCCTTAGCACTACCCGGGAGGATGTGAAGGGCTGTAGGTTCTAAGTATTTCCTTCGGACGTGTGCAACTGCCTCCCTTTAGGGCATTAATAAAACTACCTAATTTCCGTTTAGCTTTCGCATATTTCTATATGTGACATTTCCTAATGTTGTGATTTACAGAATCAACTGCCGAAATCTGGTAGAATTTATTGTTGAATGAATAACATTAATTCAGTATATAGTATGATAAATTATTAATCTGAGTAATTTTGCTAACTCGTGTTCAGATTTTCAGCTGGATTGTAATTTTAGAAATATCTAATGTTATTTCTAAGCAGAATTTAGACTCGTTTTCAGTGAAATCTAGTGTATTGGTGTGTAAATTAGTGACTACAACTGAAGGTTATATCGAGCGATCTTTTGGAATATCGAGTTTTAAGATCATATGACGTTTATATACCTTTTCTGAACAGGTTATACTTTTGTTTGTAATAATTAATCTGTCGATTGACACCAGTTTAGGGCTAACCTTTAGATAGCCGGCCGTTTCAGATGCTTATTCTGATTTTTTGTATGCTTTATTAGTGAATTTACAGATGATTTTAAAATACGCGAACCGTCGGAAGTAATTAGTTTTCGAGTTTTTTTTTAATCGCCATTTCAAGCATTCGGGACTGTGGGGATGGGGAGTATTAGGATGGGGTAACAACAAATTTGCTGTTTTTTAACGTTAGATGTCGATCAAAGTTCATTCTCCTCGTGGACCTCGAACTTCATTGACCTTGAACTAGAACGTGACCGTTCTTATATATTTCGCAGAAAAATCACAGTTTTGCCATTCTTACGCTCGATGTCGTTCAACGTATATTGACATCGAGGTTATTTACCTTGATCTTGACCTTTCGTGCATATTTCGTAAAAAAAACTGTTTTGCTCTTTCGGAATTTCTATTCCGAATTTTCTAATCCGAATCAGGGTACCCCACTACCTAGGCAGTCTTGTGGCTAGACTCTAGAGTGTTTTGTATGAGTTGGAGGCGCGGAGGGGCGCAGGCGACCACGTACTGCTGCGCACCGAGTGAGACGGAGCGGCGCCGAGACTGCGGAGGTGAGCGTGGGTGCGCGCAGTGCGAGGGCATCGCCGCAGCCCCATTGTAGCCGGAGCTAAGGCGATTTCGAAATAATAATGCGATATAGGTCACTTTCATAGCGGATAATAAGGTTATAAAAAGTATTTTTTCTCAAGAATAGTGCATTAGCTTTTCATAGGAGTGGTGTCAGGGGGGAAGGGGTACCCCAAATTCAAAATGTCAATTTCAAGGTCAAGGTCAATAAACTCGAGATCAATGAACTGTGAACTACATCAAGCGTCAAAAAACGGCCAAACTGAGAATTTTCTGCGAAATATGCACAAAAGGTCAAGGTCAATAGCCACGAGGTCAATGAACTTTGAACGACGTCTTACTTTAAAAAACAGCAAATTTCTCATTTCCCCACCCTAATAAGTACTCTCTCATGCCCACAGTCACAAAAGCTTAAATGCAATTAAAAAAAAATATAACTCCAAAACAAATTATCTACGTTACGACGGTTCGCGTATTTTGAAATCATCTACAAATCTACTAATAAGGCATAGATAAAATCAGCAAAAGCATCTGAAACGGCCGGCTTTCTAAGGTCCTTCCTAAAAATTTAACATGCTCTTTATTTTTTTGGCAGCAGATCATGCTGATGACGAAAGTTGTTGATAAGTAAAGTAAACCTTAACTAACTATTTTATTTAACAATGGTCAATTTTTTCAGACTTAGATACACTTTGAGGACCATTGGTTTGTTTACACTGTTTTTGAGGTTAGAATATCATTTAAGTATTGTTAACAGATAGCTAGTCTACTTGTAAATAATGCTACCTCCAAGTACGTAGTTTGGTTGGAGTGTAGATAAGGGGGCGCCAAGGAAAAAGCTTCCGCCCCCTTATCGACACTCTGACCGGTAGTTTCATTTACTTGCAAGTGCACCCATGTCAATGTTTTACAACAAAAACGACTGTCACCACACTCACTGTACTCATGCAGTATTTGGAATAATTACAGTTTATTGTAACTACACCTCTATGCAAGTAGGAAAGTAGAGATAAAATACAAACTTGCCTTCCAAAAGTTCTAAAGTATTCTCCAAAGCCAAACACAATTATTTCGAACTGAAAAGTGAAACTCGCAACTGCATGCAACGCAATTCGCACAATATCCAACAAATGTCAAATTTAGTTCACGAAAATTGCTCCAGATGACGCTAGAGGTTGACGTGATAAATGTTTTCAAAAATAAATCCAATTTTCCTGGTGATGGGTGTTCGCCCTGGTGGGCGTGAAAAATATTAAGGAAATATTTTGTGACGAATTTGGTGAGTATTTCACGTAAACAGTGTCTTTTCACTTCACCGCTCAACTATTTCAAGTCCCCCCTCAACCCGGGGGTGGTTTCCTTTTCCATGCAAAAACTCGCACGGCGCAGACTCGTACAAAATGGCGTCTCCCAGCTATCAAGTTTATACTATTCCCACATCACAATTTCCGATCGATAATAATGGTGGATTCGGATTTTTAGAAGCCTCTTGTGCTCTCCGCAGTTTTCGTGAATTCGTTGTCCGGTTGAGTGGAAAAAATATAAAAAGTGTTGTTTTTGATTTGTTACATCACCGCAAGTTCACGGAGCCGCTAAATGGTTTGCAAAATGTCTTTCAAATCACGCAGGTGCGTACGCAGCCGTAGTCTTTCTATTCTATCTGGGCCTGCTCCAACGCGGGCCTCCCCTTCATCATGGCCATTCATTTGGGTCCATCCTTTACGCCGCCGCAAAAGAGTTTGTCATTTGTTTTTGAATCTTGCTATCGTAGCCCCCACGCATTGCATCAAAACAAAACTATTAAAATGGATTGTTACAACATGGGTACATTACTTACTTCAACGATGAACTACAATAGATATGCTGTATGTTCAAAGCTGGATAATCAACAGCTTGAAAGGTTGCAAGCCCTTGTCATTAAATTCTAGTTAGATTTTAGGGAATGCGATGCTCTATTTCCTATTGGGCTCATTGTGTATGAAGCTCAACTATTGATTTTTTGCCCTGGCCTAGCTATGCTAAACAGCATAGATTTGTCAGACTTACTTCATTGAAAGATCATTATCAAGGCATGCAAACAATTCAAGGAAAGGATGGAAGTTACAACAATTATTCACAATAGCCCCCATCTTTCATCCTATTTGAGCTCATAAAATAAAATCAATACTATGAATGATCACAATAGAAGAACTCTTTGATTTACAATTTCCACACTGTTATTGATTCTTGAACTCAGGGTGCCCCTTTGAATTGTACTAACAATTACACCTTTGACTATAAAAATTATACATTATTTTATACCAAAATTTCGTATTTAAAGTTAAATTCAATCTGTTTTAATTTTTATAATTCTTGCCAAATTTTTCATAATGGTTTATCACTAGATTTAGAAGACTAGTCTTTTGTGCTATACACATATGAGAGTACCAATGCATAACTCGTTACCAACCACAAGGTACCTTTACCTGTGGAACCTTATCTACCTGTGGTACACATAGCAATAGGGGAATTCACAAGATTCCTTTCCTAGTAACAAGTAAATTTTATGTCTTATAAATGTCAGACTGAATTTCCATAGGTTCTAGTCAACAACAATCAGCCTAGTCAACGAAAACAGCAAACTCAAAGTGTGTTGCAAACACATTTCAAACCACGGCAGATAATCAAATGGTCCTGGAGGTGACTTCACGAGACGAAGAAGAAGATCACGATTTTGACATCATGAATTCTGCGGTTAGCACTGAATCCATGGACATGGTTGAAGAGGTTGGTTTTAATGAGACTTTTGGTAACTGTAAAAAAACTTGGCTTAGAGTTAGTAGTTTTCTGGAAGAAATCATCTTTATATTTGAAATATCTTTACTTAGAGTTAGAGAGGAGAGCAGCAATGTATCAGAATTTTTCTTTTAGCTAGACTGATTGTATGGTGTCAGTGCTTTGAAATAGTTTGTCACATAGCCGACGTCACTGACGACCCGAATGGCCGAGTCGGCCCCGGTGGGGGCAAATATTTTTTTGATGAGAACAGATGTTTGTACCCTAGTCATGGTTGTTTATCTATCTAAGTATAATATTTATCTATATAAGTATGTGTATCGTTGTCTAGTACCCGAGATACAGGGAATTCTAGTTTGGGGCTAGATCAATGTGTGTAAATAGTGTCCAAGGTATTATTATTATTATTATTATTATAGATGAAAACTTCTTATCCTGACACATCTCCATCAGCCTGCACTGAGCCATTATGATGGAGTATGGCCCAATCTCACTGGAATTCGAGTAAAGGCCTGTGCTGTTCAGTTTGGACACAACCACATTTATAATGTTTGTATAATCTCTCCCTCAGGACATGTCCCAAGTAGAGGGCTGCGGCCTCAGCGGCGCGTCGGACGACGAGGATGACTGCGCCTCGTCTCCCGCAGGCTCGGCATACGACGACGCCGGGGATGTCATGAAGAATGCCATGAGTGATGAGATCTCTAAGCAGTTGGCCGCTGCGGGTATGTATCTGCCTTTAGAAAAGCATTGAATCAATTCACACGGTGAAACTTGGATTTGGTTCCTTGATGTTTAATAGCCTCTATGTGGAATCTACAAACTTTAGCTTATTAACTACAAAAGTTATTTTGTAGTTTGCATGTGTTTTTGCGTACAATAAAGAACTGAAGATATAAGTGACTTTCTAAACAGAATGGGTACAGTATATGAGCTGGCCTGTCGTATTTCAAATAATCTGATTATTTATGTATGTAATTGAATTCATCATTAGATATATTTTGGCAAAGAGCCTCCTAACGTTGTGCTGACTTAGGGAAGATAGCTGCCAATGCCAACTATGAACATGGCTTACACAAAATCAGACAGGAGGCCTTTACTCAACAGCAGTGATGATGTAACTAAACAGTTTGATTGCGAAACGGCCTAACGCTCTAACATGCTTTAATTTGTCAGGACCTGTCAATATGACCGCACGGCGTAACGGTCTGTCATGATTTAATTTTCCAGGACCCGTCAGTATGGCCGCACCGCTCTAAGATGTTTTTATGTGCCAGGACCCGTCAGTATGGCCGCACTGCGTAATGCTCTAATATGTTTTTATTTGCTAGGACCCGTCGGTATGGCAGCAGCCGCTGCCATCGCATCGTCAAAGAAGCGCAAGCGTCCGCACTCGTTCGAGACCAACCCGTCGGTGCGCAAGCGACACCAGAACAGACTGCTCAGGAAACTCAGAGTGAGTGAAACGACGACAACAGCAGCTTTGCGCAAGCATCTTAAATGAGACATCGCGACAAGACTCGATGTCTTATGCCGCTAATAAAATTCAAAACCTTTATCGGGCTCATCCGAAGGCCGGACGAACACGCTTGAGGGGTTAAGGTGCAAGCTCGTAGCCGCAGCCGCAGCTGCGGACGACATGTCGCCGGCGCGACAGAGCGTAATTACGACGCCATTGAGCGTGCATCAAGCGGTATTGCGCTACTTTCAAATGTTGTTGTCTCTTGAATTGAGTCCTCAGGCTACATACGAAGCAAGCACGCGACTTCAAGCTTATGACAACTCATACATAACCACACTTTCGTGTTATGAATATTTCACCAGGTTCACACGAGTGGGGCACTTATTCCCTACTTCTACTTTCTATGTTAGCTTCCGCTGGAATGCTCTAAGTTCCATAGAATTTGTAGCATCACTCATGTTCCAAAGCAGCAACACAAGTTAATATGTTTAAGTAAAACTATTCCCTCATCCGCAAACTATCGAGGAGTTCGTGACCCGCGTGGGGCAACGAGCCGTCATGCTGGTCGCAACTCCCGGCCCCTGATAAGCCCCTCCTTAACGTAGTGCGATTTCCGTTCCTCCTCCTTTGGTTATTCCTAGATTCCTGCGCTTCCCAGAGCGCATTGTTTTAATGTTTTATTACTGTTCTTGCTACCAGTAACCCTTAATATCCTAATGTGATTGTGTGATGTGTTCCCCATCAGCAAACCATCGAGGAGTTTGCGACCCGCGTGGGCCAGCAAGCCGTGGTGCTGGTCGCGACACCCGGCAAGCCGAACACCTCGTACCGCGTGTTCGGCGCCAAGCCGCTCGAGGACGTGGTCCGTAACCTGCGCTGCATGATCATGGAGGAACTGGAGAACGCGCTCGCGCAGCAGGTAACGCGCACGACTGAGCAAGCAAGCAAGCAGGGGGGCAGTGAGGGGGGGGGTCTTCTGCCTATAACTTACACACAACTATGTAGTGGGGGATCTGCTATTTGTAATTTACACACAACCATGTAGTGGGAAGGGAGTCTGCTGTTAGTAACTTATACATGTAGCTTCTATTTGTAATTTACACACAACCATGTAGTGGGAAGGGAGTCTGCTGTTAGTAACTTATACATGTAGCTTCTATTTGTAATTTACACACAACCATGTAGTGGGAAGGGAGTCTGCTGTTAGTAACTTATACATGTAGCTTCTATTTGTAATTTACACACAACCATGTAGTGGGAAGGGAGTCTGAGAATTTTCCAATAAAAATTTTCCAATAAAAATTTATCAATAAAAATTTTCTAATGAAAATTTTCCAATAAAAATTTTCCAATAAAAATTTTATACATGTAGCTTCTATTTGTAATTTACAAGAAACCGTGTAGTGGGAAGGGAGTCTGCTGTTTCTTACACATAACCATCTAGTGAGGGGTCTGCTGTTTGTAGCTTACACACATCCAAGTAGTGGGGGTTCTGCTATTTGTTTAGTGGGGGGTGCTGTCTGTAACTTCCACACAAGCGTGTAGTGAGGGGTCAGCTGTCTGTAACTTACACAAAAGCGTGTAGTGAGGGGTCAGCTGTCTGTAACTTCCACACAAGCGTGTAGTGAGGGGTCAGCTGTCTGTAACTTCCACACAAGCGTCTAGTGAGGGGTCAGCTGTCTGTAACTTACACACAAGCGTGTAGTAAGGGGTCAGCGGTCTGTAACTTATGCACAAGTGTGTAGTGGTGGTTTCTGCTGCTATTTGTGACTTACAGTACACAACCCTGTAGTGCGGGGTCTGCTGTTTGTAACTTACACACAACCCTGTAGTGTGGGGTCTGCTGTTTGTAACTTACACACAACCATGTAGTGGAAGGTCTGCTGTTTATAACTTAAACACAACCTTTTAGGGGGGGTTTCTGATATTTGTTACTTACACAAATCCGTGCAGTGGGGAGTTTTGCTGTTTGTAACTTTCACACTCAACTGTGTAGTGGGAGGTTCTGCTGTTCGTAACTAACACACAACCGTGAAGTGGGGGGTTCTGCTTTCTGCTGTGTGTAACTAACGCACAACCATGTACCTAGTGGGGGGTTCTGCTGTGTGTAACTAACGCACAACCATGCAGTGGGGGATTCTGCTGTTTGTAACTTACTCACAACCATGCAGTGGGGGGTTCTGCTGTGTGTAACTTACACACAACCATGCAGTGGGGGGTTCTGCTGTGTGTAACTAACGCACAACCATGCAGTGGGGGATTCTGCTGTTTGTAACTTACACACAACCATGCAGTGGGGGGTTCTGCTGTGTGTAACTAACGCACAACCATGCAGTGGGGGATTCTGCTGTTTGTAACTTACACACAACCATGCAGTGGGGGGTTCTGCTGTTTGTAACTTACACACAACCATGCAGTGAGGGGTTCTGCTGTGTGTAACTAACGCACAACCATGCAGTGGGGGATTCTGCTGTTTGTAACTTACACACAACCATGCAGTGGGGGGTTCTGCTGTTTGTAACTTACACACAACCATGCAGTGGGGGGTTCTGCTGTGTGTAACTAACGCACAACCATGCAGTGGGGGATTCTGCTCTTTATAACTTACACACAACCATGCAGTGGGGGATTCTGCTCTTTATAACTTACACACAACCATGCAGTGGGGGGTTCTGCTGTGTGTAACTAACGCACAACCATGCAGTGGGGGATTCTGCTCTTTATAACTTACACACAACCATGCAGTGGGGGATTCTGCTCTTTATAACTTACACACAACCATGCAGTGGGGGGTTCTGCTGTATGTAACTAACGCACAACCATGCAGTGGGGGATTCTGCTCTTTATAACTTACACACAACCATGCAGTGGGGGTTCTGCTGTTTGTAACATAATCACAACAATTTGTCTTGACAGAAGCTGTGCTCTCGCTTCTCAAAATCTTTGTTGTTACATTACATACAAGATTGCTTCGGACCTCACACTAGGATACCCTGAGTTGTGGGTAACGGATTCAGCGACGGCACAAACTTGTAAACATTATAGACCAGGAGAGTTTTCCTTCCTGGGGAGGCCAGGGGAACGGGATTCGAACCCGAGACCACTCTTTTTTGAGTCAGAACCTCTACCAATAAAATATGAGGAATGTGCCAAGTTACAAACAGCAGATTCGACACTTAAATGGCGGCCCCTTGGCTAGTCAAAATCCAAATGGCTCGTACATTAAATCTCGGCTGCATTTAATCCTACCTAGGCTGTTCAATATGGACCTTCGCTTCCCGACTTAATTAATGTTTTGACTAACCAATAGACTATCGTATTATAAGTAAGGCATGATTTATTGTGTCTCGACGAGTTCAAAAAGAAAAAGTTGATAGCAACCCCGGACTTAACTCTCTGATATTAAAGCCGCGATTGGTTTCAACTAATACAAAAGTGCATCTTGGTACATCTAACTATTCACATTTTACTTGCATAATACACTAACATTTTTATTTTTGAAGCAAAACAATAAACTTTCAGTTATAATTAATGACATCAAAATCATAACTGGCATTTAAAAACCACCATCTTTGTTTCAAACCAGCTGCCGAAATTGTTTTTTATTATTATTTGCAACATTCGACTTATGATGTATTCTGATATCAATTGATTTGCAAAATTTACCAATCAGAACACGATTATTTGACAAGAGCTGTCTTTTATTGCGACTTACCTTGTTTATGCGATTTCGTGTTCCTGATGGGCCGATTTTTCAAATGGCATATATAGCGATAGATATCAGAAATACATAATAAGGCTAAATCTTGAGTCACACCATACTATAAAATCATTATCCTTATCATATTACAAAATTATTTTCCTTACCATACTACAAAATCATTATCCTTACCATACTATAAAATCATTATCCTTAACATATTACAATATCATTATGCTTACCATATTACAATATCATTATCCTTACCATATTACAATATCATTATCCATACCATATTACAATATCACTATCCTTACCATATTACAATACCATGGAGCAAGTATTAGAAGAGTGGAAGCGTAACATAGTTCATATTGGAAAGCGTCGGCTTTAAAACTAGCATAAAACCAGATGGCGCTAGTGCTCACTAACAGCATAAGTTTCCAAAAAAATCCGCTGGTGGTTTGGCGCTAGTATAGCAAAGTCGAGTTTAAACCAAATAACGCCGGTAACTAGCAATAGATGGCGACACAAGCTTGTATACATGTGTGCGTACAATATGGCGGCATTGGTGATCAGCTGTTTTCTGTCAAATGTTTTGATTTTGACAAACCGGCCGGCCATCGTCCGTGCGACGTTGCCGATTATCTCACCTGCGATGCGACGCGACGTTGCCAAATTGCAACAAAGTACATTTTGTTTTATTTCTTGGTACCTATAATTGCTCTTGTGTTATATAATCCTATTGCTAATAATGCTTTTACAGTATTGTGCAACACCACAAAGCCAGGCGATTAATGCGTCCAGAGAAAATCCGCGTTAAGTGAAATTCACGTATTCAAGGTGTAACAGAAAGGTGCAGTCATGTTTTAGAAGGTTGTTAGGGATATAATTCTGAACAACTTTGACTATGAAACCGATTTGATCAGAACAATTTTAATTTCGACTTCTCCATACAGTGGCCCGGGCAATCACATGTGTATGAAGTTTTGAAAAATAAAGTTAATCGGATCAAATCAGTTTCATAGTAAAAGTTGGTCAAAATAATGCCAATATCAACCCCCTAATATCTACACCTTTCTGTTATACCTTGAATAAGGGCATGGATTCAATATCGCCAAAACTTATTACAAAATTTAAATCAATACGATTTGATTTAACTAATCACGGCACTTAAGTCCCGGTCCGGTGTAGGCTTGCTTAATATTATAATTATTATTAAAGCGTTTTGACTGCACTTTGGCAGGAAACATGCCATAGGCCAAGGAACTGAACATTATATATGGTCTTCTGCATTGAAATAACTACACAAAAGTAGACAACCCGCATCATTTTGCGGGAATTTGAAAAATCGCGTAAGTTTGAAATCGTGCTTAACGGGGTCGCGTAATGCGGGGTACTTATTACTTTTATTGTCTTATTTTGTTGTCTCTGGCATTAACTCGTATGTAAAAGTGCCGCCATTTAACTCTAGCGCTGACCTTGGCTAAATGAGAGAGGAGGGAAATATTGAAACAATGAACGCTAAGTAAGTGTAAGTAAGAGACGCACTGCCAAGGCAGTGAGAGAGTTAAAGCGGGTGGGTGACTGTACGTCACGTGTACAACTACTAGCTGTTGCCGGCGACTATAAACAAACAAATTAGGTTTGCTCAGTTTTTAGGGTTCCGTATCCGAACTCTATTGCTAAGCCTCCGCTGTCCTTCTGTCTGACCGTCCGTCCGTCACCGGGCTCTATCGGATCAACCGATATAAGTAGAGAGCTGAAATTTTCACAGAATGTGCATTTCTGTTGCCGCAACAGCAACAAATAATGAAACACCGATTTTCAAGAATCAAAAGAAGTACCCATAGAAGAAATTATTTTTGGTTTATGTGTTTATCGGTGAAAAATGGACTCTCCCGATCTTATCGGAAAATATTTTTAATTGCAGGTATTGAGTTTTGGGCTTAATTATTTGTCATTATACGATTAATAATTGCTCATTTGAATTATAATAAATAAACTTAAGGTTTTTATCATATTTGATTATATTTCTGTAAATATGTTACTCAATTTCTATCTATCCACTTCCGGTTTCAATGAGCAAAGAGTTTCGTTAACCTGAGTACATAGTTTAATACCTACATTCTACATACAAAAAACTATTTTTCAATGTTTCGATTTACGGCCTTGAATGTAGTCCTACCTAGTATTTAATATTTTATTATTAAAAATTAAATAGGTTTATGTACTCCTAAAAAAGACTATCGTGTTACGTTTTTCCGTGTACAATGGTATGGAACCCTTCATGTGCGGGTCCGATGTTCTACTCGCACTTGACCGGTTTAATTTTATATTTAATCTATCAGAGTCCAGATCGAGGTTTACCACAGGTCACAGGTATATGAATTATCGGACTCCTCATGCGATGATCTAAGAAAAGGCGCAAACGCGGGCAATTTGTAAACAAACGAAAACTCAATTCAAAAACCGCTCGTCTCGTCTCGATGACGTCACGTAAGTGCCGGACGAAAAATCATTAAGAGTGGCCATCACAAAAAGACAAATTGGCACACACTGAACTGAACAAAATCTGTGAAACGTGATGCCGCCAGTGTGTGGATTTGTCACAAAAATATAACAAAAAAAAACATAAGAACAAATTTTATGTCCGCCAGCGTCTGCAACGTGTTTCTTGGCTTCGCATTTGCCCACAATATTTTTACCTGGTCACACTGCGTGTTTATGTTGTTGTGAACGTGTCTATTTTTACGTGCTCGTTACATTTAACGCAATGGTTTTGTGGATATCGATTAGGTGTTGTATGTTAAGAGTCAAATCGTCGATTTTAAAAGTCAACTTCATAATAACTCGTATGCGATTGTAAAAAGAGAAAGTATTCAGATATTTGTTGCGAGTTTGACCGTCTACTTTTAATTTCAAGATTTGAACCACACTTTGAAACGAAACGCTAATTGACAAAAAAATAAAACAACGCCATCTAACATTATACTAGGACGTCTTCACAAAAGCTAGAATTCTTAGCTTTCTTTTCGAGCGGCGATATATCTAAAATCAATAAATTAAACACCCGACGACATCTATGATACATTTTAGGTACTATATTCCGATTACGGTATTTTGTATGAGTCTGCTTCTCTTTTCTAACACTTGATCCATGTCCTTACCATGTTACAATATCATTTTCCTTACCATACTACAATATCATTATCCTTACCATATTTCAATATCATTATCCTTACCATATTTCAATATCATTATCCTTACCATATTATAATATCATTATCCTTACCATACTACAATATCATCCTTATTACAATAGCATTGTCCTTAACATATTACAATATCATTATCCTTACCATACTACAAAATCATTATCCTTACCATAATACAATATCATTATCCTTACCATATTACAATATCATTATCCTTACCATACTAAAATATCATTATCCTTACCATACTACAAAAGCATAATCCTTACCATATTACAATATCATTATCGTTACCATATTACAATATCATTATCGTTACCATATTACAATATCATTATCCTTACTAAAATTACAATATCATTATCCTTATTATCTGACTGTTTATTCTCCGTTTTCGCCAATTTAATAAATAAATAATAAACAAATATTCTAATATTACAATTACACAACAATCTTACACAAATCGAACTGGCCCATAATAAGCTCAACAAGGCTTGTGATATGGGTACTAGACGACGATACATTTAATAGAGATAAATACTTTTGTAAACACACAGAAAACATCTAAGACTAAGAAACAAAATATTCATGCTCATCACACAAATATTTGCCAGTTGGTATGAGTCTTGAACCTCAGATACACCAGGGTACAAAATGTCCCCAGCATGTCCCGCAACGCTCAGTATATGTGACGCTGCAACATTGCAGTGTCCCGAAGCATGCCCCGCGGCATTAAATGTGACGCACGACATGTTGCTCCGCCCGCTTCGAGAGCGAGCGCACGTCTCGCATACTTTCGCTTGTGTCTCGGGACATTCACTTAGTAGTATGTTGCTCCATTTGTCCCCAGTGTATCAAAGGCAAGCCCTTGCTTTTGATACTGAAGGCGACTCGCATCAGTCTTTTGGCAGACACTTAATAAATTTAAATACAACCCGGCTATGTTAAGTGGTAACCTCGCTCGCAGACCTTGTCGTGCTTGGCTACGTAACTTGACCGCGTTATACTATTATAGTTGTGTTTTAGCTGTATTTATCGATTGTCAAAAGTTTGGTGCAAGTCGCCCTAAGTCGCGTGTTAGCACTAATATCGAGATTCGAGTCCACTTCGACATTCCATAAATAATAATTATTATAATTTGTATGAAACACAAAAGTTATCCATAGATAAGTGGTAACTCGTTTCCTTTAATTAAGTTTTAGTTTCCTTTAATTACTCCTTCTATGGCTTTTGTGTCCCTATATCATGGCTGCTCTGTTTCTTAATTTCTTTCTATTATGTGACGACTGTGGCATCAGTTTTCATCTCCAGTATAGGGGAGGCAATTAAAACCAATCCCAATTAATAGTTCATTTAACCGAAGGGTATCAAATGGAACCCTATTACTATTACTAAGCCTTTGCTGTCCGTTAGTTGTCCGTCCGTCCTTCTGTCCGTTAGTTGTCCGTTAGCGGGCTCTACTTGATGAACTGTAGAGAGTTGACATTTTTACAGCATGTGCAATACAGCAATAGTAATTTGTGTCACAAGGGAGCAAAATGATGTATAATTGTAAATATTGTTTACAAAGTTATTGGTGCGTTTACTTTCACACTCCATGTACGTAACCAGGTGCATCCATAAGTTTGTAAGTGGTATCGAAAGAATTGTTGTATGGGAGCCCCCTTAAATATTTCTTTTATCCTGTTTTTTAGTATTTGTTGTTATAGCGGCAACAGAAATACATAATCTGTGAAAATTTCAACTCTCTAGCTAGCTAGGTTCTTGAGATACAGCCTGGTGACAGACGGACGGACAGCGAAGTCTTAGTAATAGGGTTCCGTTCTTACCCGTTGGGTACGGAACCCTAAAAAAGCAGCTTGAACAGAAAAGTAGCATTTTGCTCCCTATCGTCGTGGAGCAAAACTTACTTTTCCGAATGAAAGGTGTGAAAAAAATAATGAACTTTGCTCAATTAAAAAAAGGGATCTCCATACAAGAAACGTGTTTTCTGCGTTTCTTGTTTCACGATACGGTACGGAACTCTTCGTGTGGGAGTCCGACTCGCACTTAACCGATCTTTTGTTCTTGATATAATTCACCAAAATAAAAACTTCAAAAAACCGACTTAAAGATCAAGCCATACCTCCTCCAACATCCGCATAGACAACCGACTTCAAGATCAAGCCGTACCTCCTCCAACATCCGCATAGACAACCGACTTCAAGATCAAGCCATACCTCCTCCAACATCCGCATAGACAACCGACTTCAAGATCAAGCCATACCTCCTCCAACATCCGCATAGACAACCGACCAAGATCAAGCCATACCTCCTCCAACATCCGCATAGACAACCGACTTCAAGATCAAGCCGTACCTCCTCCAACATCCGCATAGACAACCGACTTCAAGATCAAGCCATACCTCCTCCAACATCCGCATAGACAACCGACTTCAAGATCAAGCCATACCTCCTCCAACATCCGCATAGACAACCGACCAAGATCAAGCCATACCTCCTCCAACATCCGCATAGACAACCGACTTCAAGATCAAGCCGTACCTCCTCCAACATCCGCATAGACAACCGACTTCAAGATCAAGCCATACCTCCTCCAACATCCGCATAGACAACCGACCAAGATCAAGCCATACCTCCTCCAACATCCGCATAGACAACCGACTTCAAGATCAAGCCGTACCTCCTCCAACATCCGCATAGACAACCGACTTCAAGATCAAGCCATACCTCCTCCAACATCCGCATAGACAACCGACCAAGATCAAGCCATACCTCCTCCAACATCCGCATAGACAACCGACTTCAAGATCAAGCCATACCTCCTCCAACATCCGCATAGACAACCGACTTCAAGATCAAGCCATACCTCCTCCAACATCCGCATAGACAACCGACTTCAAGATCAAGCCATACCTCCTCCAACATCCGCATAGACAACCGACTTCAAGATCAAGCCATACCTCCTCCAACATCCGCATAGACAACCGACTTCAAGATCAAGCCATACCTCCTCCAACATCCGCATAGACAACCGACTTCAAGATCAAGCCGTACCTCCTCCAACATCCGCATAGACAACCGACTTCAAGATCAAGCCATACCTCCTCCAACATCCGCATAGACAACCGACCAAGATCAAGCCATACCTCCTCCAACATCCGCATAGACAACCGACTTCAAGATCAAGCCGTACCTCCTCCAACATCCGCATAGACAACCGACTTCAAGATCAAGCCATACCTCCTCCAACATCCGCATAGACAACCGACCAAGATCAAGCCATACCTCCTCCAACATCCGCATAGACAACCGACTTCAAGATCAAGCCATACCTCCTCCAACATCCGCATAGACAACCGACTTCAAGATCAAGCCATACCTCCTCCAACATCCGCATAGACAACCGACTTCAAGATCAAGCCATACCTCCTCCAACATCCGCATAGACAACCGACTTCAAGATCAAGCCATACCTCCTCCAACATCCGCATAGACAACCGACTTCAAGATCAAGCCATACCTCCTCCAACATCCGCATAGACAACCGACTTCAAGATCAAAACGTACCTCCTCCAACATCCGCATAGACAACCGACTTCAAGATCAAGCCATACCTCCTCCAACATCCGCATAGACAACCGACCAAGATCAAGCCATACCTCCTCCAACATCCGCATAGACAACCGACTTCAAGATCAAGCCATACCTCCTCCAACATCCGCATAGACAACCGACTTCAAGATCAAGCCATACCTCCTCCAACATCCGCATAGACAACCGACTTCAAGATCAAGCCATACCTCCTCCAACATCCGCATAGACAACCGACTTCAAGATCAAGCCATACCTCCTCCAACATCCGCATAGACAACCGACTTCAAGATCAAGCCATACCTCCTCCAACATCCGCATAGACAACCGACTTCAAGATCAAGCCATACCTCCTCCAACATCCGCATAGACAACCGACTTCAAGATCAAAACGTACCTCCTCCAACATCCGCATAGACAACCGACTTCAAGATCAAGCCATACCTCCTCCAACATCCGCATAGACAACCGACTTCAAGATCAAGCCATACCTCCTCCAACATCCGCATAGACAACCGACTTCAAGATCAAAACGTACCTCCTCCAACATCCGCATAGACAACCGACTTCAAGATCAAGCCGTACCTCCTCCAACATCCGCATAGACAACCGACTTCAAGATCAAGCCATACCTCCTCCAACATCCGCATAGACAACCGACTTCAAGATCAAGCCGTACCTCCTCCAACATCCGCATAGACAACCGACTTCAAGATCAAGCCATACCTCCTCCAACATCCGCATAGACAACCGACTTCAAGATCAAGCCATACCTCCTCCAACATCCGCATAGACAACCGACCAAGATCAAGCCATACCTCCTCCAACATCCGCATAGACAACCGACTTCAAGATCAAGCCATACCTCCTCCAACATCCGCATAGACAACCGACTTCAAGATCAAGCCGTACCTCCTCCAACATCCGCATAGACAACCGACCAAGATCAAGCCATACCTCCTCCAACATCCGCATAGACAACCGACCAAGATCAAGCCATACCTCCTCCAACATCCGCATAGACATCATTCGCATCCCATGTCTATACATGAAGAGTCCTCATCAAAACTTGTGCTGCACGGAACCACAAATCTGTGTATATAATTTTTGTATTTGTTGATATAAAAAAGTGCTAATTAATTTTGATAAAATTTGTTTGGGACCACCTCTGAAGTATGCCTACCAATCAAAATAAAAATCATCAAAATCGGTTCATAATTGACGCGCGTAACAAACATACGAAAAAAATACAGATGAATTGACAACCTTCTCTTTTTAGGGTTCCGTACCCAAAGGGTAAAACAGGACCCTATTACCAAGCCGTCCGTCCGTCTGTCACCAGGCTGTATCTCATGAACCGTGATAGTTAGACAGTTGAAATTTTCACAGATGATGTATGTCTGTTGCCACTTTAACAACAAATACTAAAAAACAGAATTTAGTTATCTGTAAACACATACAAACTTACGAATTAATCTGGTTACGTACATGGAGTGTGAAAGTAATCGCACCAATAACTTTGTAAACAATATTTTGCTATGTAACTCCTACCATTGCACGGTGGTACTTTACGGATTTTAAGGCGTATTTGAGTTGAGTAGTGATAAGTTAGGTTCCACTATCCATCTCCGCAAATCATTGGACAAGACCACAGCTACAGGAAAATTCCCTCAGCCTGTTAGTGGCGACCACTGAGTGGTGATAAGCGGAGAATCAGTCTTTAGATTAGATATATACTATTACTATGAGATTAGATATAGAACTAAAAATTGATACACAAACAAACGAAAAAATAAATAAAATAAAAACACAAAAAAATAACATAAAAGTAACATCATGTGGGATTGTGATTGTACCACGACAATCAATTGGCCCTGACTCAGCAATGTCACAAACGAGTCTGTGACGCTGATATTCCTTCAGAACCAAAACAGACGAGACAACGGTTGCCTATGATTGATCAGCACAAAATTAGAAGCAAAGTCTCCCACCGAAATTGCCTCCCCTACACCAGTTTGCGCCGCCACTCCGTGGCACGCTCCGATATAATAACCCAACGGCAGTTCGGGCTGGGTTCTGGCGCTCAGGCGCCGGCACCGCCGCAGGACGACCCGTCGCTCTTCGAGCTGCCGCCGCTCATCATCGACGGCATACCCACTCCCGTCGAGAAGATGACGCAGGCGCAGCTCAGGGCGTTCATACCGCTCATGCTCAAGTACTCGATGGGTGAGTGCCTTCATAATCATAAGGTCTATACAGCATCTAGGGCCGAAAGATAAATCTCGAGTCTAGCACTAATCTCCGGTCAAGGGAAGCATATTTTAACGAATCACATTATTTATAGGTTGGGAAGACTACAAAGTCATTTTCTCTAGCGATGTCTCTAGTTATTCATTAGACATAGTTCAGTCGGTTCAGCACCCAGAACCAGAATAATGTTGTTATTTGTCAATTCAAAAATGGTATTTAGTTAGTTTTTCCGCCAAAGTCCCATTTCGATCAAGTTCCTTACATTTACTTTTATATAATTTGGTTGTTATGATCCATCAGTCCGCGGCAAGCCGGGTTGGGGCCGCGAGTCGACGCGGCCGCCATGGTGGCCCAAGGACCTGCCGTGGGCCAATGTGCGCATGGACGCGCGCTCCGACGACGAGAAACAAAAGGTCTCTCACCCCACCTTACCCTATACGAGAAAGTGAGCTCACTCAGAGCCGAAGGAACTTCGCTGCATTTCTTGAACACAGTAAAAAGTAAAACTATAGCGAGCTCATCTTTGATGGGCAACCTCAGTGACAGACACCCGTCGTTTATGATCGATCGATCGATCGAGGGCGGACAGCAAAAAGTCTAGTTTGCGGATGAAGAGGCTGTTAATAGGTGCTCAAGAAGCATGTGACAAAGACGCTATCGACCAAACGCTAACTAAATTAGTGTCGGCATCTTGTTTCCGCCTATTGCTGCATAATAATAATAATAAATAAATATTAGAGGACAATCTTACACAAATCAAAGTAGGCCCATAGTAAGCTCAGCAAGGCCTGTGTTTTGGGTACTAGACGACGATATATGGAATAGAGATAAACACTTAGGTAAATACATAGAAAACATCCAAGACTAAGAAACAAATATTCATGCTCATCACACAAATATTTGTCCTTACCGGGATTGGAACCCAGGACCGTCAACTGGCGGCTAGGCTAACCGGTCGTCAACTGCTCAGTGTTTTCTAAAGTAATTTGAAAATTACAATTTGTTTTCCTAACTCGAGGAATCTAAATCATATAATCATACCATATCACTTTCAGATGTCCTGGACTCACGCGCTGCGTCAGATCGTGATAAACTGCTACAAGTACCACGGCAGAGAGGATCTGCTGCCTGCCTTCACTGAGGAAGACGAGAAAGCGTCGCAACAGACCACTACTGTGAGTTTATTGTGGAGAATAGTTACATATCATTCCAGAGTACCAGACAAAAACATCAATAGATTGCGTTGGCGGCTCCATCTGTTGATGTTTTTGGATAATGCTGCACTGGATAGTTAAGTGTTCAAAATGCAGGTGGCGCCACCAGCATATCATGTCAACTCATGTACTGTTTGCAAGATAAATTAAATGTAAATGTATCTAGTACAGCAGTACACTCAGAGAAGTCGAAGTGATATGCTGGTGGCGCCAACTGAGAAATTAAAAAGTGTTTCATTGAGAAAGATTGGATTGTATGTGAATGTTTAACACACTTAGTGATCTAGCTGATGGAATGATTAATATCTAAGTACTTATACCTAACTAGCAGACGAGATTCCGGCCACCAACTGGTATTCGAGGAAGTAAGGAATGGAAAGGAGGCCCAGGGATATGCTTTGCCTATCCACTCCAACGTCGATTCCACGCGAGCATGGCCAGGCGTGCCGGCCTGCCGCGACGTAGTTGATGAAAACTGTTACTGTTGGACAACGACTAAAGCTAAAAGAAAGTAAAAAACCTTTCCAGAAAGCTTATAAAATTTAAAGTTTAATGATGTTATAAGTTTAATATCTATGTGACAATTAAATTAATGCATACAAACAATCAACAAAAAATGCCGGTCACAACGGCGACATATCTTAGTCGACGATCATTCAACTAACACTTACTGGCATTACGAAAATTGTTACGGAATTATGAAGGACATATCTTTACCTTAAATGTTATGTATAATAACTCAAGAAACAATGTAATAAAAGCAGAAAACTTACCACATCTCTGCTTCAATCGACACAATTCACAACACGAATGGCGGCTTCGTTGTTTTGTCAACTTTGGATTATTTTTTTTCGACCTGTTCTTGTTTGCTCATCCTATGCCCATATTTGCATAGGAAATTTAATACACTAACGCTTAGCGTCAAAAACCGGAACTAACTACACAGAGAACGATATATTTGAATGCATTCAAACTTGTTCTTGCATGTTACCTTCAGGGAACACAAACCTTTCGACAAAAGCGCGCCATGTTTACTACAGGGAACACAAACGCTTGAATTGGGACCCGACTTGGTTAATCCGGCGGCCGGCCCTGTAAACTACCACTAACCCAGGGTTGCCAAAAGCTACCACAATAGTAAACCATCAACTAACCGGCCATTTGCCCCTCACGCTCACATTGGACTGCCGCTGGACACGCTCAGATACAAGCGTGCATGCCGCAGCACAGCAGCAGCAGCGGCGGAGGCGGCTCGGCGCGGCACGCGCGGGCCAGCGAGGCGGCCGGCGTGCTGGCCAACTCGCAAGTCTGCATCGACCAGATGACGCTGGCCGATGTCGATGTACGAACCGGAAGGATTGCTAGAATGTTTTTCTTGATTTGCTGACAGTTTTACAGCCAAATGTTGAAAAAATATCTTCAATGCATGCACAATCGACGACGCTGGCCATCGATGCATGGACTACCAATCTAGAATATTTGTACTTGTATCCAGAGGAGTACCTAAAGTTCTGTTTGTAGTCGAGACAGGAACTCCACACCTGCACAGTTCTGCAGAGTTCCTGACTCCAGTTGCAAGCTGTCCGCTCACCCCCTGTTGCGTTGCAGATGTCGCAGTACGCGCCAGCGGTGCTGCAAACGATCACCAACCCGGACGGCACGGTGTCGCTCATCCAGGTGGACCCGAACCACCCCATCATCACGCTGCCGGACGGCACCACAGCGCAGGTGGTGGGTACTCCAGCACTTCGTCGTATCAGCTCACTGCTGGCCATTCTTCTGTAGCTTCTTTCAAGTCTCCCCCGTCCTAGGCCTAAGAACCGTGTTTCACCACCTGTGTGAATAATAGGATGTTTACTCGGCGAACGCCAAGGCTAAATATCCTGCCATTTCGCTACATTTTTCATTGCATTGCAATGAAAAATGCAGCTTATGTTGTCATTGCCACACGAAGTAAAAATATTTCTAACTAGGTCAGCGTCGGGCTTGCTGCTTCAATTCCTCTCTGTACTCGTGCTAACCAGCATTACCGTGTCAGATCCTTTAATAAATAAATAAACCATTGTTGTAGAAAGTACACATTGAATTTTATTGACAGGTAAATCTAAAAGTGACAAGCATAGAGACTCTTTCACAAAGTAGGTCAGTAACTAACAGACCAATAAGATTGAATACATGCTTCACTTAACAAGATCCACAGCGGCGAGGGCGGCGGCGCCAGCGTGGTGCAGACGCTGGAGGCGG
Organism: Argyresthia goedartella; assembly: GCA_949825045.1. Lineage (NCBI taxonomy): Eukaryota > Metazoa > Arthropoda > Insecta > Lepidoptera > Argyresthiidae > Argyresthia > Argyresthia goedartella. The sequence continues at coordinate 683,214 of OX463810.1, forward strand.
CGGACGGCAGCACCGTGTCCGTCGATCTCAACGCGGTCACCGAGGCCACGCTCAACCACGACGGACAGCTCATACTCACCGGCGAGGACGGACACGGTAAGTGCACACACTACACTAGAACCTGCCTCAACGCACTCACCGAGGCCACACACACACTACACTAGAGCCTGCCTCAACGCAGTCACCGAGGCCACACACTACACTAGAGCCTGCCTCAACGCAGTCGCCGAGGCCACGCTCAACCACGACGAACTGCTCATACTCACCGGCGAGGACGGACACAATGAGTGAATATACTACACTAGAGCCTGCCTCAACGCACTCACCGAGGCCACACACACTACACTAGAGCCTGCCTCAACGCAGTCACCGAGGCCACACACTACATTAGAGCCTGCCTCAACGCAGTCACCGAGGCCACACACACACTGTACTAGAGCCTGCCTCAACGCAGTCGCCGAGGCCACACACATTGCACTAGAGCCCACACACATTGCACTAGAGCCCACACACATTGCACTAGAGTCTGCCTCAACGCAGTCGCCGAGGCCACGCTCAACCACGACGTACTGCTCATACTCACCGGCGAGGACGGACACGGTAAGTGCACACACTACACTAGAGCCTGCCTCAACGCGCTCACCGAGGCCACACACACTACACTAGAGCCTGCCTCAACGCAGTCACCGAGGCCACGCTCAACCATGACGGACAGCTCATACTCACCGGCGAGGACGGACACGGTAAGTGCACACACTACAATAGAGCCTGCCTCAACGCGCTCACCGAGGCCACACACACTACACTAGAGCCTGCCTCAACGCGCTCACCGAGGCCACACACACTACACTAGAGCCTGCCTCAACGCAGTCACCGAGGCCACGCTCAACCATGACGGACAGCTCATACTCACCGGCGAGGACGGACACGGTAAGTGCACACACTACACTAGAGCCTGCCTCAACGCGCTCACCGAGGCCACACACACTACACTAGAGCCTGCCTCAACGCAGTCGCTGAGACCAGGCTGGCCTGGCCTGGTCTCAGCGTCTCACCTGGCTTGAACTTGAAGTCAGTTTATTAAGTTTTTAAATTCGTAAATTATTATTAAAAAATAACGACGACGACGAAACATTTTTCCATCGACAAAATTTGGTGATAATGTTTATTATTACGTATATTTTACTAAAAAATACCAATATCAGACTTTTTCTTTGATTGAATGGGTATACCCCGAAGTTGGTCCCATATTAATTTGGAAAAAAAAAACCTATCCTAAGGGTGGGAAAATATGGGTTAATTTATTGTTCACTCATTACTCTTAAAGACGTATAGGGTGCGGCCAAGTGCGAAGTCCGGCACTTGGCCGGTTGTACTGTGATGTGTCCGTGCTGTCTTTGAGCTCACAATACTAATCCACTCATTGTCCGTAGGCTACCCCGTGTCGGTGTCCGGCGTGATCACAGTCCCTGTCTCGGCATCCGTCTACCAGTCCATGGTGGCCTCCATGCAAGCCCAGGACGGCGTCTGCATGCCGCAGCTGTTGCAGGTCAAGCGAGAGTGGCCAATCTACTCTTAGTACACGCTCGCTTGTGTGTAGTGTAGTGTACCCGACCCGGCCATCATATCTGTGCATCTGGCCCTGTGACGTCATTGCGTTGCTACCATGTTAATGGTTTCTAGTGAGGTGCACGGATAATGTGGTCGGGTTATGAATGTAGATGCTTGCTGTGAATCCACGTGTAAGATCGACTAGGGGGCATCTGTTCTCTTCGTGACATTAGTGTCGCATGCAGAAGTTATAGTACAATTTGACTAGAGATAAAAGGAAGTGAACTTGACAGAAAACACGCAATTATACATGTATTAAACATGGATACTGCTAGAAAATATTATATATCGACGCCATACATGAAACATGTTAAAAAACGTGATTCTCACTACTCGAGGGAGATTGAATCGATTTTGCATAAGGAATGAACATGGAAAAAAATATTTCTTGGTGCCATTTTGAAAAAGGGTAGTAGTAATATAAATTATACATTATATAGTATATAAATAAGCAGTAAGCCAGTGTAACGTTGTGATATTACTTATCGTGAGATATGTTAGATGCTAGTAAATAAAAACAAACTTTATATTTAGCAAATATACTAGATTAGCCTACCGACTACCTAGCGCCTAGCGCCTACCTACCTACCTACCTACCTAGAACAGCCTGCCGCCTGCCACGAACGGATTATGCATGCCATTGCCATATTTAAGTTTCTCACATATGTATTTTGTGTTAAGTTGTTGCACTTTGATTTAGAAAATTGCTAGTTTTATTTACATTTGTTTGTCTTTCAAAATGTTTATTGTCCTTTTTGTTCAACCGACACTGGTCGTAATCTTGTGAAGATTATTAAACACAATGAAGGTTATTTTGTTCTAAAATGAGTCCTGTGTTGTTCTTATTAGACACAGACGCCCAGGAGCTAATGAGTAAAGTAAACAATATTCTGGTAGAAAATTTGTACAATTGGGCGATATTTGATTTAATTTGATAATGCATAATGATTGTGATATTTTTCTCTATTTGTGCATGTCTCTAAATAAGATCTTTTAGGGTGTTTGTATTTGGAATATCACTTACAAGCTCATTTAGATTTATTGTGATGATAACTGATTGATATTTAGTATTAGTTGTTTGTGCAATGTAAATGTCTATTTATGGTTTGAGTAAATTCTTGCCGACTGCGTTGATGCCAACACATTCGCGTTTGCACATTGATGTTTACATTTTGACATGAGCTAAAGTTTCTTATTACCTGAACATCCCCTGCTATCGTCAGATACTGTGATCGCTAAACAAAGACTAATAAAGTATTACATTAGGTATTGCCCTTGAATATTGTTGTGGGAGAAGCTTCAATGCCAAAGTTTTTGTATACTGTTGTTAATATTATTTTGAATAGTCCAAAGATGTTTGTTTGTTTTTGTCTTGTATTGTTTGCTTTTGTTTTGACACCAAATCTGTACATTATACTTGGAGTTTGAAACAAGAGAACTGTATCCGGGGGGGGGGGGGGGGGTCTCAATTAGGAACTTGCTATCCAAGGTCAAGATGTCACTGATTTGGTTTCGACAACAAAATCATTTCGTTATTTTTGTGCGAGTGGCGCGAATTTAATAAACATTTCAATGTTTTATTATTTATTCGTTTTTATTTCCTTCATAATTTGCACGTAGTTTCAGTTTGTCTCCGTTGTGTCTGCATGAGCAGGTGTGTATGTGTTTATTACTTTCTTTGATATTCTGTTTTGTGTGCTTTCTAGTTTATTACTATCAGCACGTTTAGGCCTTAAATTATATGACATGCCATATAATTTCTGTTCACTTATATAGCTGTGTGGCTTCTAAATGCTAATAACTCGTTTACATTAGAACCCTCCTTTTAATGCTTTAATTTGAAGTCGTTATTACCGTACTGAAAGATCAATAAATTTGAAAGTTTGTCGCTGCCCTGTGCGTCGTGCTCAGGTCGTGTTAAGTTTTCTTGTTTAGCTCCCTGGCGGGCTGAGACCTCCCCCGCCCCCGCCTGGTAAGGCGTACTATGCGGGAGACGCGTATTCGGGTCCTTGCCCTTGCCCCTGCGTAGGTTAATGTCCAGTCCAGTCCATGTAATGTGCATATAATTATATTTATTGTGTATCGGCTGACTCGCAGGTGGAGCAGAACGGTGAGGGCCTGGAGACACTGTCGATGGGCGGCGGCGTGGCGCAGGTCATGCTGCAGGGCGGTGGCGAAGCGCAGGTGCTGCAGGTGCTCAGTCTGAAGGACGCCACCGCGCTCAGCAAAGCCATGGTGAGACCATAACGAACATTTATATTCAGGCACACACATTGCTCCTACTCCACACCAGGATACCCTGTTTCGTGGGAACCAGGAACAGCATATTTAAACATCCAGGACTGCCCCGCCCCAGTCGTGTTCGAACGCTCGCAGGAACTCGCTTAGGAGGCAGAGTCACTTATATTTTCCCTTTAGGGTTACACATTATTTAAAGCCACTAGCAACTTCATTGCTGCCAACTTCACGGCGGCGAAGGGGAAAGTTTTAAGGAATGCACAATAGCAACCCAGCTACAACTCCGGGGCATATTTCATATAAATATTTGTCTTATAATAATAGCTTGTATTATGAAATTAATAGTAGCTATTAAATTCATATGGATAAAAGCTATTCAGGTCATACAACATACTTATGGTAAACGCATACCTATCCGCACTGAACGAGCCGAACGAATCGAATTTTAGAATTCTTTAGATGAAATATGAAACCTCGCAGACCCGTCCGCGTCGAATCGTTGGAATCCGGAGATCCTCAGAAATATTGAAGACGCCATCAGGTTCGACGCGGGCGCTGCGGAAGAATCGTCCGCATTCTGCGTTTTATTTCGTACGGCGGAGCAAGATAGATTCCTTCGGCGCTGTCGATCCGTTCGGTGCATTCGGTACGTTCACCGTTTTGGTTTTGCCACAGTTCCCTACAATTTCCTCTCACTTTCCACAGGGCTCCAACTTTCACCTCTCGCTGCAGCAGCACCTCAAGTCGGAGCGCGAGACCGTCGTCACTGACTCGTAGCTGCTGACGCTGGTGGCCGCCTCACCGCCGCCGCCGGACCCCGACTGTCCCGAGTTGGACGACAGCAACGGAGAGATAGACTAGTCATAGTGTAATATGTGCTAAGGTTCGGACATCGCTGTTGAGAATTTAGGGTACGAATATCGCTGTTGGGACTAGGGTACGAATATTGCTGTTGGGACTAGTACGAATATCGCTGTTGGGAATTTAAGGGGTACGAATATCGCCACCAGACCTGGACTGTCCCGAGTTGGACGATATCAAAGGGTAGATAGACCAGTCCTAGTGTAATATGTGCTACGGTTCGGACATCGTTGTTGGGAGTTGAGGGTACCATTATCGCTGTTGGGACTTGTAGGGTACGAATATCGCTGGGTTTCGCATATCGCTACCAGTCCCGGACAGTCCCGGGCTGGACGATGGCAACGGGGAGATAGACTAGTCCTGGTGTAATATGTGAAAATCGCTGTTGAGACTTTCAGGGGTACGAATATCCTCGTAGGGACTTTTAGGGGTATGAATATCGCCACCAGACCCGGACTGTCCCGAGCTGGATGACAGCAGGCTGGAGATAGAATAGTCCAAGTGTAATATGTGGTACGGTTCGTTCGAACATCGCTGTTGGAACTTTTGGGGTATGAATATCACTGTTGGTACTTAGGGGTACTAATATCGCTGTTAGGACTTTTAGGGGTACCTACGAATATTTCTGCTGGGACTTTTGGTTTAGGGATACGAACAGGGATCGCCACCAGACCCGGGCTGACCCGAGTTGGACTATAGCAACGGGTAGTAGACACTAGTCGTGTACGGAGGGCTGCAGAGTAGCTGAAGGGTCGCCGTGAACCGCGAATATCATCATCAATTGAGGTACGGTGCGAACGTTGTTGGGACTTTGAGATGTAATGGGGAGAAAAACTGACACTAAAACAATTAAATATAACCTTGTAAATGTTGCTTCTGGCCTCACAAGCGACGTCACTAAGATCCAGAGGTAATTTTATCTTCCTCCCCGGTCGGAGCTGGAACCGGGACTTCCGTAGGCAGGATTTCGAACGATACGATGCATATATCGCGAATATGGCGCCATCTAAGCAACTTGGTCGCCTCATTAGAGATCTATTATTATATTAGTTAAATTGCACCTTTTAGAGCGCAAACAGTTTTAACAAAACATTGTAATTGTAATCGTCCAGTTTGTAATTACCTACGACCGCTGAAACGTACATCAAAGCGATAAGGCTCTTTAAGAAAGTCGTTGAAATTGGAAATAATATTTTCGTGATAATGTAATTAGTTATTGAGTAAAGTGAAATTAAGTGTTGTTTCGGCGGTTATCAATTCGTGAAAGTCGGAATTTACTTGAGAAACAGTCAATACTGTGTATGTGCGAAGAGTGCAATAACTGAAGGAAAATAGTAATTACCAAAAGTCAACAAAGTCTTTCTGAGCCGCACAGGGCGTCTAGAAAAATATGAAATAAGGGACAGAGCTATCTCCCTCTCCTTCTTTCATTTGGACGAGGAAAGGAAGATTGACGCATAGATGTGCCGCATATTTACAGTGTCGCACGATATCGTACGATAACTACAGCGCTAATTTTTATCAGATTTTATTGGTAGTTCAATTTGGGGAATAATAAAACAAAATAATTAAAAACTATTGAGCGAATGACCAAGAACAGTTAAATTTCCTGAAATGAGCGAAAATAATACGGAATGGCGCGACAAATTTACTTATTTTCGCGACTAAATTACTGAATGGTTAAGCCACCGCTTATTGGCTAAATAATGACTGTCAGGGTGGGTGAAGGATCTTTATGTGGTGACCTAAGCGAAGTGCTCTTAATCCTTCGTGTTAGGTTGAACTTGTAAGAACATTAAAATCCAACGCTCGTTTTGTATTTTATGTTATACGAATTAAGGTTTTCAAGTTGCTCTTTTTAGATTTATAGTCGCACAATTCAGTAATTTTGTCAGACGATGCCATTATTGCTAGTCGCACTTATATAATTTTTGGTATTCAGTAATTCAGTCAGCCAAAACCGGTATTTTGCCTAGCAAAAACTGGATTGCAAATCATACGTTTAAATACTACCCTTTTAATAATATTGTTGGAACGCGGGGCTACTCACTAGAGATTTAATGAGCAGACAATGTCATCGCTATGAATTAAATGATCAGTAATATACATATAATTCATTCGCTATGTTTTTGACGTGATAACGCCTTATAAATCGATGAACCCCGGCTGCACGCACGAAAAAGCATGACTCATTGTCACTTTCCGCCCAAACCGAGCGTGCAAGCGAGAGGCACCATCGGCTTAAGCTTTTCTTATGACGTTATCACGTAAAGTTATTGTCCGTAAACCGACTTTACAGACCATTTTTTTTATTTATTGACTTATTGAAAAGTGCAATATTTTAACATCTTATATTTAAAGATTTATTTATGAAGACATTCCCTTTATTTATAAGATTATATTTATTTGTCGAGTTTGTTATTTTGTTGATGTTTAATTTATTTAATTTATGATTGTACTTATCCTATGTACCGATTTCTAGTCTCTTCAAGTCGTGCCGCGATTTGAATCTAGTCTTCTTGATTAAATAATTTATTTAATTTGTTGATGTTATGTACCTACTGTAAACATAACCAGGGACACCAACATATTTCTTATAGGTACAAAAGTTATAAATACTTTTGAAGAATTAATTATACATATTTATCACTCTGTATTATTTTTTTGTATAAACTTATGTGAATTCCTGAGCAGGGTTACAATAGTATAATAATTCAGTCATAGATTTAAAAAAACATGTACCTACTGTTACAGCAGGCCCACGAAAATACTGGGCCTGAAAGTGATCCTATCAATATACATACATTGTTACATAGTCAAAATATACTTGGTAACCATAACTAAGTAGCATTGATCTCTCCCTCACACAAGTTACGCGTCGCCGGTCCGAGAGATGATATCCTACTTTGTATTAAGCCAAATTGTACGCATTGTATTTGTTTTACGGACTAGCTATACAATACCTGGCTTTCCATCCATAACTGTATTTTATGTGACGCTTTTAGGACAACATTAAATATTCATAATGTTTCCGTCAGATTTGGTATAGATTTTTTTTAAACTAAAATGAAATTATTTAGGCCTATAAATAGAATAATATTAAACGTTTAACGTTAGGCTAGTTAATTGTGAAATAAGGCAAGCTAGTCAATAAGTAGTCGTTATATAGAGTACAAAGAGTTTGTTTCAAATTATTATATTTGTCAACCCTCCTGCTAAAAGACAAGGAAACGAAGAGTATTTATTTTTGTTTATTTCTAAGTATACATTGTTTGGTAGATCGATGCAAAGCCTCAAAACGAAAATAGTACAAACCGTTTAGAAATAGTTAGGCCAAACATGTTTTTAATAGTAGTTTATCTATACATGTATCATAAACCCTCTTTACTGCGTACAAAAACCGCACGTTACGATCAGCATAATGTTAAACTACTTAGTAATAGTAGTTTATCTACACACGTATCATAAACCCTCTTTACTGCGTACAAAAACCGCACGTTACGATCAGCATAATGTTAAACTACTTGGTAAAAACTCATTTCTTATCTGAAAAATTACACATTATGACCATAATGTCTAATTTTTCTACATATTATGACATTCAAATTTCGAACGCCGACGCCCGCCTGCTAGCCGCCCCTAGTTTGTCCGTGAAGTTGGTACTGGCATTCAAATTTCGAACGCCGACGCCCGCCTGCTAGCCGCCCCTAGTTTGTCCGTGAAGTTGGTACTGGCATTCAAATTTCGAATGCTGACGCCCGCCTGCGTGAAGATTGTACTACAGAACAAGCTAAACAACTGCAGAGCCACAATGCCAGTCAAACATGCGGTTCCTGAACACATCAAAGAGAGCTTATGATATGTGTGTAGATAAACTAGTGTATGTAACTGTACATAATTAGGCATTAAAACTCTCGAGTGATATTATTAAGAAACTCGCCTTCGGCTCGTTTCATAAACCCACTCTCCAGTATTAATGCCCTCCATTATGTAGCAGTCACATAAACTACTATTACCTAACTAGCGTGTATGTATGGATACCATTTCATAGGAAGATTTTACTTCCAGAAGGCAAATTGGGAGGGGTTCAAATCAAGTCAAAACTTTATTGCACCATAATGGATAAATAAGTTCTTAATAGTAGTTTATGTGACTGCTGCATAATGGAGGGCAGATATCTCGAGTCGAGTTTTAATACCTAATTATGTACAGTTACATACACTAGTTTATCTACACACATATCATAAGCTCTCTTTGATGTGTTCAGGAACCGCATGTTTGACCGGCATTGTGGCTCTGCAGTTGTTTAACTTGTTCTGTTGTATCAACTTCACGCAGGCGGGAGTCGGCGTTCGAAATTTGAATGTCAGTACCAACTTCACGGACAAACTAGGGGCGGCTAGCAGGCGGGCGTCGGCGTTCGAAATTTGAATGTCATAATATGTAGAAAAATTAGACATTATGGTCATAATGTGTAATTTTTCAGATAAGAAATGAGTTTTTACCAAGTAGTTTAACATTATGCTGATCGTAAAGTGCGGTTTTTGTACGCAGTAAAGAGGGTTTATGATACGTGTGTAGATAAACTACTATTATTATATATATACTTAAGTTTATGTTTTAAGTGTTTTTGTTTTTCTTACATGTTCAACCTAACACGAAGGATAAAGGGGGGGTGAGCGAACCCCTTTACCCTTCACCTAAGCTACCGCAGCATTTTGACCTGATATTTGCTGTGCAAATCAGTATTTTTGATGTGCAGTTTAATATTTCCCTTATTTAAATAAAAACAATTATGTATTGTACAAAATAGCATTGATTTCCAACTGTTAAATCTGGATTTTTCAATTAAATACAATCAATTTCAATTACAAATAATCGCTAAAAACGAAACGGAACACTTCGAGGTAAAGTTGGCCAAAATTTTTCTAAATAGTCTGTACCAACTTCGCTTTTATGGCTTTGAATCTAACAAATACCCTGTATTTTATTCTTCGTGATAATATTATTTACCAAAGATCAACTATAGCGTGTACGGATTAGTATTGCGACAGCGGTCATTGACCCGACTGCTAGTGCGAACTGAATCATACCTGGTAACGGTCGGGAACAATGGTAACGATCGGCTAAACATGATAAGCTAAACAACAGTAATTTCGTACGTTGCGTCAATAAGTAAGTGTCGCTAACCCAATCATGAGCATAGTGCAAGACATGATGACATGAGTCAACGCCCGCTATTGCCATGCTAACCCGAAAAGTCTCACAGCCAGTTGTAGAAATGATCTTTAAATTTTAAAGCAAAGGCGTGTGATGTGAACTGTCATGGACATTATGTATTTATTTATTTATTTAGGGGTTATAATACAACAGGACCAGTTACAGTACAAAAATATAACAGGACAAATACACAATAACTTAAAATCTAATTAATCCCTCAGAGTATCCCACTTGTGAGTTAAGTGGTAGACGAAAGTGAGCTCCTATTGAGCAACAAACTCAGTGTAACTAATCATCTCCGATCTTACTCAGAAATAAGATTCATTAGCGAATGGGGCTTCAAAATTTAAAGGTCGTTTCTGTAACTGGTTGATTAACATTTTATTTGTGTTATTTTGTGTTAGAATGAATAAAGCACAATTTTGTTAAGTACAATAATTTGTGGCTGTAAATATTTGTATGAATGTGTGAATATTGCAATCATTAAAAGTATTTACGTACAAACTGTATATTTATTGCCTCTTCCAGGGTACGAAAGGATTACTACCGTGATAATAATAATTGGATAATTATCAATTGACCGTAACAAAAAAATGCTCTCGTGAATAACGAACATCAGCACTATCCGAACACATGAAGTGTGAATTTGTCGAGGGACTCCCCCTTAAGCTGAGTGCCCGGGGATAACAAATGAAATTGGACCGACGACAAGTGTAAAATCTTGTATTGATTTTTTAACTGACGACAAACCATGTGTTCAGGGGCCATGAAATCCAATCCGATTTTATCTAATCCATTCGACGCGATGGCGGCTGGACAATAACTATGAAATATGCAGGTTCTTCCATTGAGTTACAATGGAATAAAAGGTGCTTTCTATTCTATTCATTCTCAAATAGTTACAGCGCTAACTAATTTAACAAATAAGAGACAATTGATATCTCCTTTTACCCGACTGAAGAAGGAGCGAAATTATTTTCAAGTGTTTGTACGCATTGCATGTGTGACCATTTCGTTAGCACGCGGTACAGTCCAAAAGGCATGACATTTTTTATTAACCATTTGGGTTTTCTGGTGATTAGATGGCAACAATAGTAGAAAAAGTAGCCGCAATAAGTAGAATATCCTCATAAGAATCCGAATCCATAACGCGCAAGAAATTCGATCGAGAAATGAAAGCCAGTTTGACGTTAGTGAGTGGGGAAATCTTTTTTTCGTCGGTCCAATGTAATCAGTCAATTTTTAACCGGCTTCACAAGAGGTAGGAGGTTTACAGTTCGTCGGTACCAATGTTGTTTTATAGGTATGTTCATCGATTTCGGAAGGACTTTAGAAGACGGCCGTTTCAGATGCTTTTGCTGATTTTTTTCTATGCTTAATTAGTGGATTTATAGATGATTTCAAAATACGCAAACCGTCGGAAATTAATAGTTTCCTAGTTATTTTTTTTTGAAAACCGCCATTTCAAGCATTAGGGACCGTAGGATGTGGGAGTGGGTGGGGAAACGACGAATTTCCTTTTTTAACGATAGATAATATGTCGTTCACAGTTCACTGACCTTAACATTGACCTTAATAAAAATATCGCGGGAGGTACCCCTTCACCCTGACACCGCTCCCTTGAAAAGGTCTTCACCGTTCTTGAGAAAAATAAATGAAGAGGAGGGGGGCTATCTCCTGTACCCAATGCTAGGTATATATAAGAGAGTAGTCAAGCCAGATGCGGACCATTAATAACTATTTTTATATTTAAATATCAACTATAGTTACTAATGAATCTGCCTATGTTGTGTTAACTACTCATAATTTAAAGAAATAGTCAATTCGTTTCGATCGATGAGCAAGTCACTCGATCCGAATTGAATGGTCTCTGACATCACTATTGACACAGAACATATCTGCAGTTGTTGTCTATGGTCTCGCTCTCTTGGGTTTTGCGCACAAGAAAACAGGAGTCTATGATCTCGGTTAAATTTGTAATATTAGATTGCGTCTGAACAATTTGGCCAATATAGAAGATTCAGAAGTTAATACTATGTTTTTATCAGTCAGAAGCGACATAGTGACCCAAGGCCCACTGTTATAGTCATTGAGCAACATAGGACTGCCAACTACGGCAAGAGTATATTCAGCATGTCAACCCGAATATTTAACAGGCTTCCGCAGAGTTTTACTAATATAGAGAAGTTACATACTTTTAAAAATAAATTAAAAAGCTTGATGCAAATCAAGAGATGTGGATTGACTATTTAATAAAATAGAAATAGAAATCATTTATTTGCGTTGATGTAGTACAGTCTTTTGAGTGTTATAATAAAACGCCACATTCAGCCCTTGATAAAGGAATATTTTACACAACAATTATTTTAAGAGTTGCTAAGGTCATTCAAGCATTGTGTAATCAACGTTTTACACATAAATTATATTATTACACCGTTGATTTGCTAAGGGCATTCAACCCTTGAGTAATTACCATTTTACACAACAATGATATTATTACACTGATTAAGAGTTGCTGAGGGCATTCAACCCTTGAGTAATGAAGATTGACACAAAAATGATATTAAACTGAAGGGCATTTAACCCCGGTGCAATTAAAGTTTAGACAACAATGATATTGCACTGATTGAGAGTTGCTGAGGGCAATGAACCCGTGTGCAATGAAAATTTTAGACAACAACGATACCAGTGTAACTGTTTGAGAAGCATTAAAGGCATTCAACCCTTGATAAATGAATATTTTACTCAACAATGATGTTATCACACTGATTAATAGTTGCTGGGGGCATTCAACCCTTGAGTAATGGGAATTGAGACAACAATAATATTATACTAATTGAGAGTTGCTAAGGGCATTTAACCCTGGTGCAATTAAAGTTCAGACAACAATGACACTGATTGGGAGTTGTTAAGGGCAATAAACCTTTGTGCAATGAAAACTAGACAACAATGATACCAGTGTAACTGTTTTTGAAGTATTAAGGGCATTTAACCCTTGATAAATGGATATTTTACACGCGCTGCTTTGGGAATGTAACCCAGAAACAGCGTCTGTTGTGGAAAAAAAGGTATTTAACTAGAGATTTCACTGGCTAAGCGCTGCTCTGGGAATGTAACCCAGAAACAAGGTCTGTTTTGGAAAACATGGTATTTAACCAGAGATAACACTGACTAAGCGCTGCTTTGGGAATTTAACCCAGACACAGCGTCTGTTGTGGAAAACAAGGTATTTAACCAGAGATTTCACTGACTAAGCGATGCTTTGGGAATTTAACCCAGTAACAGCATCTGTTTTGAACAACCAGATAATTAACCAGATATTACACTAAGTGCCGCTAAGTGCTTTCGGGAATTCAACCCATAACAGCGTCTATTTGCAACAACAAGGTATTGAACCAGAAATAATGCTGACTGGGTTCTATGGTAGCAGTGAGTTTACAAGGCAAGATATTAACTATATGCATATTACACCGATCAAGAGTTGTTGATAGAAATTGCTGAAGTTGCGAAACATTTTCAGAAGTCCATGATTTATTTGATTTTGGTTTAAAGTACGATACCGTCTTATTATTGTACTGAAAAATAGATGACCGGACAGAGTATCAATGGATTAAAGAAGAAAAATGGTAATGTTTATAAACTAAATACCTGATCATGAGGAATGCAATGAGAATTAATTTAAATTAAATGCCAAACTATCAGAAACCTTTATAAAATAGGCCCGAAGAATAAAATAAATTGAATTAACACAAACACATGAAATGAGATTATAGCAACATGGAACAATGGAAGTGCAAACCACACGAATGATAGAATTAAACATATTGAACAAGTCAAACAAATTGAAAACAATCAACACTATATGAATCAGAAATTGGACTGCATTGCGTGTATATATGAATTTAAGCTATGAGCGATTAAGACAATACGGATTAGATATTAAATTGATTCGGAAGTGATTTGGGATGGAACTCAGGAATGTAATCACTGTCAAATTGTTTGCCTCCATTGCCAGACCATTAACAAAGCTCACAAAATCTAACGAAGTATGGACATGGGGGAATGAACAGGCTAAGGCCTTTGAAACACTGAAAGAAGTGTTAACACAGCAACCTGTCTTGGCGATATACAACCCGACATACGAGACGGAGTCACATACGGACGCGAGTGCCGCCGGATTAGGACGGATTTTGTTGCTGAGACCAGACTGCAAATCACCATTGCGACCGGTCGCGTACTTTAGTCGATAGACGACAACAGACGAACAACATTTCCACTCTTATGAGCTGGAAACATTAGCAGTTGTCGCGTCACTAAAAAGATTTAGATTTGAATAAGAGAGACCTGATCCCAAGAATTGCTCGATGGTGGTTGCTCGTCCAAGAGTTCACTTTTTCTATATAGTATCGTCCGGGGGTGCAACTGGCGCATGCGGATGCGTTGAGTCGCAACTCGTTGCCGGCCCAGGCTGACAGGAATCCTAAGACATTCAGAACAACTACGTATTGAAAGACGGGAAAATATATAAACGGGTCGACGGACAATTGCGCTGGGCAGTACCCAGAGACGCACGTTGGAAAATATGCCAACAATGTCACGACCTCACTGGCCACTTTTCTGTTGAAAAGACGCTAGAAAAAGTAAAACGGGATTACTGGTTCCCTAAGATGACCCAATTTATAAAAAATATGTCCGAGCTTGTATTCCGTGTGCCTACTCAAAACAGCCCGGTGGAAAACGGCAGGGCTTTCTACATCCGATCCCAAAACCAACCACTCCATTTGAATGCGTACACATTGACCATCTGGGACCATTCGTCAAAAGTAAAAGAGGAAACGCCTACATACTGTGCATTATAGATAGTTTCACAAAATATATCATTTTAAAAACGATCAAAAACACGATACGATAAAAGCAGATGTAAGGCCAAGGAGTATGAACTGGGAGATCTAGTAATGGTACAGAAACAGAGCAAACTCACGGGGGAAAGTAATAAACTCGTTACGCCATATAGCGGCCCATATCGTGTAACAGAGGTATTCTCACATGATAGATATGAGGTTAGTAGCGTCGAAGGGTATTCTAAAAAGAAATATCAGAATGTATTTTCAGCAGATAAACTAAAACCATGGGTGAGATTTACTGAATCTGAATCAGATAGTGACGAATACTACCAAAGCGATTGAGATTATGATTAGATCATTTTCCGCCTATTTCAAGAGAAACATACATACACACACACACATGGACATATACCCTCACACACACACACACTCTAACATCCTATTATATTGTATTAAATATGTAAACTTAATTCCCCAACAATTTCACTCTCCTCCCCTTCCCATCAAACTAACTTCATTGAAGACGAGTCAAGGGCGCTGATACTGGAACTTAACCAGTGAGCGCGGACAACAGAAAAATATCAACAAGATAACTCAAGAATTCACTGACTGAATGCCGCTACGGGAACTCAACCCTAGAGTGGTAACGATATGTCACAATAAGATCTAACCAAGATATTTCACGAATCAATGCCGCTATGGGAACTCAACCCTAGAGTGGTAACGATATTTCACAATAAGATCTAACCAAGATATTTCACGAATTAATGCCGCTATGGGAGCTCAACCCTAGAGTGGTAACGATATTTCACAATAAGATCTAACCAAGATATTTCACGAATTAATGCCGCTATGGGAACTCAACCCTAGAGTGGTAATGACCTTACACTAACCCAGAGATTTCACTGATTGAATGCCGCCACGGGAACTCAACCCTAGAATGGTAACGACATTTCACAATAAGATCCAACCCAGATATTTTATGAATTAATGCCGCTATGGGAACTTAACCCTAGAGTGGTAATGACACTACACTAACCCAGAGATTTCACTGATTGAATGCCGGTACGGGAACTCAACCCTAGAATGGTAACGACATTTCACAATAAGATCCAACTCAGATATTTCATGAATTAATGCCGCTATGGGAACTTAACCCTAGAGTGGTAATGTAACTACACTAACCCAAATATTTCACTGATTGAACGCCGCTACGGGAATTCAACCCTATAGTGGTAATGACACTACTTAAGAAGATTTAACCCAGATACCTCCCGAATTCAACGCCGCTATGGGAATTTAACCCTAGAGTGGTAATGAAATTATACAACAAGATATAAATCCAATATTTCATTGATTTAGAGCCGCTACGGGAACTCAAACCTAGAGCGGTAATGATATTAAATAGTCTTCTAATGCGGATGGCCGAGAAGGTCTGCACCGCTTGCACAAAGTCAGTAGAGAGCCAAGTAGCGGCTTCCCGCTCGAGCCAAGCTGCGACGAATTTTCCAAGCCAAGCCGTGTTGATTACATCAAAGCTCACCGCTACCCTTACGACACTATAATGGTAATATTCAGATGCGACTATTCAAGACTTAGATTATTAAATGTATAGTAAAGTAGGTTTTGTAACATTCTTGATAATAAGTGAAGTCCTTAATAATAATGAAAATTGTATTAATAGCAGATATTCATCCATTATTGTTATATGCCTGGAATAGACGCAAATTCAATGATAATATTCAGACGCGACTATTTAAGACTTAGGTTATTAAATGTATAGAGGTAGTAAATAAGGTTTTGTAAGATTCTTGATAATGATTGAAGTTGTTGATAATAATTTATATTGTATTAATAGCAGATATTCATACCATTATTGTTATGTGCCTGGGACAGACACAATTTCAGGATGGCCGACTGTTAACTACTCATAATTTAAAGAAATAGTCAATTCGTTTCGATCGATCAGCAAGTCACTCGATCCGAATTGAATGGTCTCTGACATCACTATTGACACAGAACATCTCTGCAGTTGTTGTCTATGGTCTCGCTCTCTTCGGTTTTGCGCACAAGAAAACAGGAGTCTATGATCTCGGTTAAATTTGTAATATTAGGTTGCGTCTGAACAATTTGGCCAATATAGAAGATTCAGAAGTTAATACTATGTTTTTATCAGTTGACAGATATCAAGGTTGCTCTAGATTTGCATCTGACTACCAAGTTACAAAGATCACCTATGTAGGTACCTATGTATACCTACAGTTACATAATTTTCGCTACGAAAGTGACCTTTATCCCATTATTATTTCGAAATCGCCTTAGCTCCGGCTGCTACGGGACTGCGGCGCTGCCCTCGCACTGCCTCCGCAGTCTCGGCAAACACCGCAGCCTCGGCCGCTCCGTCTCGCTCGGTTCGAATCAGTGCTCGGTCACCTCCGCACCTCCGGCTCATAAAAAAAAACACCCTAGGGTCTACCCGCAAGACTGCCTAGGAAGGACTGCCCAGGAAGTTGGGTGCCCTAATCTGATTTTCTATTCCAAAACTGAGAATTTTCCGCAAAATATGCACGAAAGGTCAAGGTCAAGGCCAACATACTTTCAGCGACATCGAACGTAAAAAATAGCAACTGAGAATTTTCTGCGAAATATACACGAAAGGTCAAGTTCGAGGTCAATGGCCAAGAGGTCAATGAAGGTTGAACGACGTCTAACGTAAACTTTCGTCGTTTCCCAGCCCTATACACCGACATCCCCACGGTCCCTTGAAATGGCTATTTAAAGAAAAAAACTCGAAAACTAATTATTTCCGACGTTTCGCGTATTTTGAAATCATCTATTAATCCACTAACGAAGCATATAAAAAATCAGCAAAAGCATCTGAAACGGCCGTCTTTCTAAAGACTCTCCATCACGGATGGACCCATTTGGAAAATTGATATTTTTTATTGGGTTTACTTTCCGTTTGGTCCCATTTTCATCAGTTCAGGACCTGATGATGGGATCCTGGAGAAATCGAGGGAACTCTCCAAATATTACAGTAATTAATAGTAAATAGGTATATTTTTGTAATTTTCATAGAATCTCGTGAAATATACTGTCGGGAAGCATAATTTTGTGAAGTGGAATTGATCATGAAGACCACAGGCACAAGAGATGCATGCATGGGCAAGAGAGAGGTGGTGGACTCGCTCAGGGGCCAAGAAACCTTTTTATACCTATAAATAACGTATGCGTGTCATACTGCGTAATGGTAGAATGGAAGTGATGGTGACACACCAGGAGAGCTTCTCAATAAAATTATCAACGTTGGTCAGGATCAATGGTGGTGGATAAAGGGAACTCTTTAATTAATGAAGACTAGTATGGGAAATGAGTGCCGAGCTTTATCCAGACAGCCGTACCATTGCGTTCACGAAGCCTTACCTTTTAAATCTCCTATTTTTGATGAAATAGAAAATCCGAATCAGGGTACCTCACTTCGTAGTTGAGCCGGACCTAGGGCGATTTCAAAACAATGATGCGAATCTAGTATAGTAAAATCAGTCATAAATTACAGGCTAGCGTAAAAAATAGAGGTGACTATATGAAATAAGAGGTTAAAAAAATGTTTTATGGACACAGTTGATACACTTATTAAAAGCTGCCAATGTGTGGATGTAACAAATTCTGTTGCATTAGAATTAACGTGATGCTTAGTTCTATCTTGTAAGCTTTTGACTGAAAGTAGCCACGTCGACTATAGCTGACACAATTTTTTAGTAGAGGCCTTATCTCATCTGAAAGAAGTTGTATTTTGCATAGCATAGCAAACATGTTTTGCGTCAGTGACACATTTTGTATTTGAAGCATGCTAGTCAAAAGGTTAAGCATAAATTTTATTAATTACAAATATAAAAGTTGCTTGAAAGTTATTTAATAGGTGCTCAAAAATGTATTTATTGTTGACCTATATATTAAGTCAGTGGACAAATTAATCAATTTTGAAGACGAAACTGGTATTTTAAAAAAGCTGCATTAAATAACACCCAATAAAATCAAGATTTCTAAATGAGAAACATGTCTGTTGAACCCAACTTTTTATTTACCAAAGCATTGGAATCTTTCTAACATATGAGGCAACAAGATTGTTCCATTTATATAAAGCCAGCTGATCAGAAATGGTGACACAAGAATACTTATAAAGAATAAGAGCTCTCCACATATTATCAGATATAATTAAAAATAAAAGTCAACAACAAAACTATCATACAAATATTTCTACAGCTTATTGTAAGACATCGATGCTTACATATCATAAACGCATTGCAATGCTAATTCGGGCTTGTCATAGCCAAGCTCTTCTGGTGTTTCAATGCCTAGTTCGGTAAGAGTGGGTTTAATTTCCTGGATGATGTAAGGGTAAATTTCGCCTACTTTGGGTCCACACTTGTCCTTGCAAGCTTCAAGGAACCTGATTGCTAGAGCGTAGTCGTTGATTCGTCGGCACGCATGCAGGGCAGCCTTGATAATCCTTGGGTCTGGAACCAGGTCCATGCCACACAAGTCATTCATGCCCTTGCGAACTTCCCACCCATCAATGTCCTTCCTGTTGAAGAATGTTTCATATCTGAAAGAGAGAGAAAAATGGTGGATCTCATCAACCAGGCATAAACATTCTGAGAGAGTTACACAAACAGCATCACAAGTCATTCAATATGTAATTATAGCGTGACGTAAGCACGGGCGGTATCGTGCTGTATTTATACGTAAATAAATAAGGTTTCACATAATCAATTGTAAGCAGGAACATAGATTACGACGGAAGGATCACTAGATTATTGAGTTACATAACGTGAAAATAGAAGTGTTGATAATAACCTGCAATCGAATTCTTCATCAGATTCCACTGGTCCTCCGTGGGATCTGCGCACAGCAGCAACTGCACTGACCCTGGTAGCTGGGAGCAGCGACCTTTTTAGGACACCAGCAAGGGCACCAGTGGCTGATCTCAACATTTTGGTGTATTTATTTCACAGGAACTTTAGCAAGGAAGGATAACAAATGGCTGCCGAACGAAAACCAGAGACAAATAAATCAACTGACCCAGATTTTATTTGACAGTTGTAGTGCTGTGACAAGTTGACGAAATGACGAATAATTAGCTTGATGATAGGGAGGCAGTTGCTCACGTCCGAAGGAAATAATTAGCCTCCACAACACTTCACGTCCTTCCTCGGTAGTGTTATTAACGAGCAACAAAATAGTCAAATTTCCGTCCTCGAAAGCGGGTCAGAGTGTCGATAAGGGGGCGGAAGCCCCTACAAAGGACTAGTTATTGTTGTAAACAAGTGCCTACGTTGCTTCCAGCAAAATTTCGTGTAATTTGAAACGACATGCGCTGCCAGCAAGCTGGCAGAGCGCAGCCTATTGTGACGATCTTGAAATTTTAAATCCCGCCATGCTTAAGATGAAAAACTAGCAAATGGTGCCACACACTTCGAATAAAATGCCGACATTTTAAAGGGTAGTATTCAAACGAATTACTTTGATTTACAAAAATACTACTGCCATATCATATACACATATATATATCGCCCAAAAGGGCAAATTGCAGGTAGAAAGCCATTAGCATGTACCGCGGCCATGGCTCACAGTAAAGACAGATAACTGTAAACACAAAGCCAAAGGGGTTTTTATTAGTCCGCATACCAGACGAGCTGATGCCCGCTCAATTTGTGGGGACCCAAACATAGCAGGGAGATCTGACTCATGGGCAATTCCATTTTTTTCCCTCTTTATACAAAAACACTTATTAACCGACTTCAAAAAGGAGGAGGTTCTCAATTTGCCATTTGGTTTTTTTGTATGTTTGTTAAGCGATTTTTCCGTTTATTATGAATGGAATTTGATGTTTTTTTTTGTTCGGTAGGTCATACTTCAGAGTTGGTCCCATACATATTTTATAAAAAAATATACAGCGCTTTTTGAATAAAATCAACAAAATATAAATGAAAAGATACGCAAATGACGTTTTGGTTTGTGGTTCACTCCAGCATAAGTTTTGATGAGGACTTTTCTTGTATAAAAGACGTCATTCTTATCCCTACCGGGGAAGGACAAATAGTGTTTGAACTTGAAGTCCATTTTTTATGTTTTTAACTTGGTGAATTATTTTGCCTGAAATTATATATCTACCTACTTAATTGAAAAGTGAAGTGAAAAACAGAAACTTAAAAACTTTAATCCTTCCAACTTGAAAACATAAAAACAAAGTTTGAATAGGTTGTCATTAAAACTGCCTAGTCTACAAAATTGAGAAGAATTATTTTTATTATGCAAAGTTTCGAAGGTTTCGAAGAAGTCAGAAATAAAATTAATCAAATATTGTGCAATGTTTTACTAAATAAAATAAACTTAATAAAAAAGATTATGAACATAACGTTCAATATGTTACGTTACATATTGTTCATAATAGTAAGAACAAGTAATAACATGTTACAAAGATGTGTCTTAGTCCCAGACCACAGGTAAAGTGGATGTTGCCATTTTAAAACAGGGTAATTTTATCCCTTATATTTCAATGTCGTGAAATACTGCCAAAAACTGCCAGTTTCATAAAACGTCACCATAATCTGCCAGAGGTTAAATTACCGGACTAAAACTGCCAAAAAGGCAGGTTTCTGCCACGTATGGTTACACTGAGCGCAGGCAGCGTACACAGCCACCACCAAGCCACCACGGAGATGGGTCGCGCACGGATAATTCCGCGGAATAATTCCAAAATGGGATGATTTCGGGAAAAAAACCCAAAGTGGGTTTTTATAAATCTAATAAGATTTTACATATCATAGTGAATTATGAGGTGTGCAAATCAAAATCCATGTTCTTGAAATTCAATTTATTTTGAGGTAAAGTACACTCCGGCACATTGCGAAGACAATAGAGAGTGACAGTTTTTTTACATTCGTTTCATTTCAACACTCCCCCTGGAATGAAAATACCTACCAACCTTCAGAATGAAAATACCTTCAGTGAAAATTATATCTTTAGTTGCTTATTGTTGTTTCTATAAACAAAGTTAGATAGGAGTTTTTACTTATGTTTCTAATCTACTCTTTAGAGGGCTGACTGTCAACTAGAGATAGGCCTCTCATATCGTGTTGACAGCTAACTGTCAGTATGTTTGGCAACCATTAGTAAGCTTTTTGTGTATCTGCCAATTTCGAGAGATAATAGAATAATTTGGAACTTAAAATCAACTAACATTGTGGAACTATTCAGTGATGAGAGTGATGTCGAGCTTTTCGAAGCTGGTGCCTTTGATTCTAACTCGGCTGGCGATTTCGAGGCTGCAGAACGCCGAGATTATGTGCGAATAAATACGACCTTCAAGCTGTAATCCTCACCGTTGAAACCTTCAAGAAAATGAAATTTGACACTGCCAAAAAATAGTCCAGAAATAGTCCTAAATAGTCCACAAAGGAAGAAAAATAGTCCTCTTATAGTTCCGAAGTTATAGCTGTAGGTTGGTGAGGATTACAGCTTGACGTCACGCTGTAATCCTCATCTCTCGTGCAAGCAAACGGAAGGGCCTATCGACTTGGGTTTCAAAAATTAGTCCAGAAAATTAGTCCACATGGCATGCCAAATTTCGGAAATAGTCCTTCAACGATTCCAGAGTTATTAAGACATCTTGGTGAGGATTACAGCTTGAACATTTGATATCATCAAATATATTCGGAACGCCTACGACTTTCAGTTTGAAATTTGAGCCAAAAAATAGTCCAGAAATAGTCCACCGAAGCAATAATGATTTCCACCTGGTTTACTTTGAAGAAGTGCATTAAAAATACAATGTTTAATTTCCCATATATTTCAATACATGTACAGTCGTGTACAAAATAATAATGGGGTAAACCCTAATAAACCGGTTTATAACGGTTAATTAAATTAAAGGGCCTTTTTATCTAGGAAAACTAACGGTAGTGTAATATTGTAGGAAATAGAGGGACAGAGCTATATACAGCGCATAGTTCTGTCCCTCACGTTCACGACACTTAACTTTTATGTTCTCCCATTTAGCCGGACTTGCACCAGAGTTTTAATAACTGCTAAATACAGTTTCAATACAACCTTAATAAAACACGGATGGTTAGGGGCAACCTGGCTGACAGGCAATAAGCTTGGCCTGCTTGAGTACGTTTCTTTCCTTTTACTTGTTGTGCTTAAGTTGTGTTTAAACTGTATTTAACGTCTGTCAAAAGCCCTTAGAAGACTGAAACTTAAATGAGTTTTTTGTTGTACATAAGTGCGTGACAGCGATTTGGATTTTGAACGGGTCTACGAGCCCCGGTTGTAGCTATGATACATATGTTATATTGTTGAGTCTCAGCCGGTACGCGGTTCGGTCCGGACGTCTCAGCTCTGTTGCGAACGACGCGATGAGAAGTCATTGAACCTAACGGGACAATGTCGTCTAATGTGCTAAAGTGAGCGAGCTGTGACATTGTAATTAATGAAGTGCTGTGTTATTTGCAAAACAAGGCTGATATTTTGGATGAGGAAAGACTGATTCGCATCTGTACATCTGCTTTTTCAGTTGAAGAAATTGGACAAGCCAAAGATCTCTTATTTGGCTGTACTGCAAGATCTAAAGTAACCAGAAAAGGACAAGGGAAACAATCTCGAGATATTGATGATATAATACGTGTTATCAAGGCAACTCAGCCTGCCAGTTTGCCGGTGTTTGTGGCTCGCGAGCTGCATAAACTACCGCCTACTACATTTGACCATGTAGACGTTACACGGCTTTTAAGAGACATAGTACATGTACAGAAAGACTTAAGAGAAATTCAGGAAAAATATGTTTCCGAAACCAACCAGTACGTTACTGTGAGTGAGTTCGAGCAACTAAAAGCGGACTTGAATTTTTTGAAAAAAACGTCTGCCTCTTCTAGTGCCAGTGCCTACAATAATGAGCCTTATGTGAACGCGCGCAGAGGTGCATTTTGTGCGCAAGATAGCTGGGAATATGCGAGCAATAGCGGCCCGATCGGCCTATCACACCATTGCGCTAACAGGTCGTTGACCCCTGAGACCGATGGGACGAAACCAGTCAGTGAAGCGGCGGCTGAGCGCACGCCATCTCCGTCTTACGAAAAGGCGGTACAGCATGCGCCTATCTCGCTCGCACAGTCACCTGCGCCTGCGCCCGGTAGCAACAAGAAGCGACGGAATAAAGTTCGCGAGTGTCGCGATTCAAAACATATCGGCAACGCTGGCGCAGGCACAAGCAGCGCAGGTAAACAGCTGATATCGATGACTCAACCGCAAAGCTCTCACAACAACAATAACAAAATAATTCCTTCTGATACGAACGAGAATGAGGAGCGCGGGGGTGAGTGGACACAAGTGGAAAGACGTAAGAAACGCAACCCAACACGTTTTACTGGGAGACGAGGAAAAGCGGTCCTAGATGAAAACTCTAAATTTAAGGCTGCGGAGGCTAAAATACCACTCTTCATATATAACGTGTCTCAAGAAACGAACTCAGTACATATAGCTGAATATATCTTGAAAAAGACTAATGTGTTTTGCCTTATAAAATGCCTATGAAGGAGTTGAAGGAGTATGACTCATACAATATATATGTACCGAAATCAAAGGTATCGCTGTTTGAGGATGATGAGTTTTGGCCATTTGATATATATTTTAGAAGGTATTTCATATTTAGTAACAGGAAGGATAATAATCTGAAAAGCACAAACGTAAACAAAAATGGCAAACTGTAACAACAAAAATAATAGTAATAATAATGCGTGTACAACTAGTAAACTTGTCAGTTACAATTGTAAACATGTGAAGCGATCTGCACAATGTATACAATCATTATGTCGCGATGCGGATATAATGGCACTGCAAGAGACATGGATACTACCCCACGATATACCATACCTAGGTACGCTAGACAGCAACTTTGGATACACGGGAAAGTCGGCGGTGGACACCTCGGCGGGTCTGCTGAGGGGAAGACCGTATGGAGGTGTGGCCATCTTATGGCGTAAAAGTGTTTTTCAACGTGTGCAAGTCATTACTTGTGATAGCGTGCGAATTGCTTGTGTTTTGTTGACTATGTGTAATCACTCGGCGCTAGTGTTCAGTGTGTATATGCCTACAGACCACCCAGAGCACCTGCTAGAATTCACGGAATGCTTGAGTGAGATCAATGCAATAGTGGAAGGTAACAATGTTGAATCGGTGTACATCTTAGGTGATCTCAATGCCCATCCAAATACTTTGTTTTGTAGAGAGATGCTGGAGTTTTGCTCAGATCAAAAATGGATATGTGCGGACTTTGAAAAATTGAGCATTGACTCGGGCACATATACTTATGTGAGTGAGGCCAATGGGTCTAAAAGATGGTTGGACCACTGTCTAGCGACAGCATCGGCCTATAGTACGATTGTCGATGTTAAGGTGCACTATGATGTAGTATGGTCAGACCATTATCCGATATTTTTTGAATGCAATCTAAATCTTATAAAATTGAAATCTTTAAATTATCCTATCAATGTTGCAATGAAAAATGTTCGATGGGGAAACAAGAAAGCAGAGGAAATTAAAATCTATGCAGAATCCTGCCACCGAAATTTAAGTCTTATTGTTTTGCAACCAGAACTTGAGGAATGTTGAGATACCATCTGTGATAATGTAGACCACAGGAAGTTAGTAGATAGTATGTATAGTCAAATTATATTAGAATTAAGTGAGGCCGCTGTACTTAGTAGTAATAGTCGTAGACAGAATAATCATAATAATAAAAAACAACAGGTGACAGGTTGGAACAAGCATGTAGGAGAAGCTCACGCCAATGCGCGAAGTAAGTTTAAGCAATGGCTTTCATACGGGAGGCCGGCGTCAGGTCCTTTTTACTTGGAGATGTGCCTAAGCAGAAAAGTTTTTAAGTCTAAGATAAAGTGGTGCCAGAATAACCAAGAGCAAATAACCATGGACATATTAGCTTCGCATCATAAGGCGAATGATTTTAGTAAATTTTGGAAGGCTACGAACAAGCTTAATACTATGTCTAGCTTGCCTATTTCGGTTGATGGAGTGACCGAGCCGAAAGCTATTGCTGATTTATTTCGGCAGCATTTTAAAGTGCAGTCGCCCCTAGATGGGACTAAACGGGTGCGTGATGGTGTTCTGAATATTAAAATCACCTCTAAAGATGTGGCTACTATCATTAGACACATGAAGGGAGGAAAGTCACCGGGCCAAGACGGGCTCAGCATTGAACACCTGAAATATGGAGGGGATCATGCGCCGAGAGTGCTCTCTTTGTTTTATAATATCTGTGTAGGACATGGATATCTTCCGAAGGATATGATGGAGACCATTGTAGTACCTATCACAAAGAATAGGACTGGTGACATTTCTGACAGAAATAATTACAGGCCTATATCGCTGGCAACTATTGTTGGGAAAGTGTTTTATGGGATGCTTGAT
The DNA here is from genome assembly GCA_949825045.1 of Argyresthia goedartella. Classification (NCBI taxonomy): domain Eukaryota; kingdom Metazoa; phylum Arthropoda; class Insecta; order Lepidoptera; family Argyresthiidae; genus Argyresthia; species Argyresthia goedartella. The sequence goes on from OX463810.1 coordinate 709,475, forward strand.
GCCCAGCTTAGCGCTCATCTGAAATTAAATGACGCACAGTTTGGCTTTAGGCCGGGGCTGTCGACAGAAAGTGCTGTGCTGGGGCTTAAGCATACCGTTAAATACTACGCAGACCGTAGGACCAATGTATATGCCTGTTTCCTAGATTTATCCAAGGCATTTGATCTGGTCTCCTATGACATCCTGTGGGATAAATGTCGGGAATCAAAGCTACCTAGGGAAATAATAAACATCTTTGAATATTGGTATGGTCACCAAAATAATAAAGTAAGATGGGGTGAAGTTTATTCAGATGATTATGGTTTGGAATGTGGTGTGAGACAGGGGGGGATAACATCCCCGAAGCTTTTTAACCTGTATGTGAACGAGCTGATAGGCGAACTCAGTAGTATGCATGCAGGTTGTTATGTTGACGGCAAAAGTTGTAACAATATAAGTTATGCGGACGACATGGTGCTGCTGAGTCCGTCGCCGGCGGGGCTAATGAAACTACTTGGTACATGTGAGCAGTACGCGGAAAAACACGGCTTTAAATATAATGTTAAAAAAAGTGAATTAATGGTATTTAAAACCAAAAATAAGTTGCCTGATGAGGTACCTACCTACTTACCTACCTATACTCTAACGAGCTGAGTCGAGTCACTAGATTTAAGTACCTTGGTCACATAGTGACCGACGACCTGAAGGATGACGAGGATATTGAGCGGGAACGCAGGGCGCTGGCAGTCCGGGCGAACATGTTGGCCCGCAGGTTTGCACGCTGTACAAGAGCTGATTGGCGTACTGCCAATCTTTCTACACGAGCAGCCTGTGGGTCAGCTATACGCAAAGGGCTCTCAATGCCTTGCGCGTCCAGTACAATAATGTCTTTAGGATGCTGTTGGGGTTGCCGCGATACTGTAGCGCGTCAAGCATGTTTGCCGAGGCACGCGTCGATGGCTTTCATGCCATCATACGAAAGAGGACGGCCTCCCTACTGAGCAGAGTTCGCGGTAGCTCCAACACCATCCTAGCAGTCATCGCGGGGCGGCTCGACAGCCCAATACTGAAACACTGGGTGAGTGTGATGATAGGCACACTTACAGTATGTGGGAAGTCGAGCCGTGCCATAGATAAGCCAACTTATTTTAAATAGATGTGTTTTGACTTAATTTTATAGTTTGATGCAATTACATTTTTATTGAAATTTAACATTTATTATTTTATACACTTGACATGTTTATTTGATTTGAATGGTTTTAATTTTATTTTTTGACATTTTTTTTAAATTAAATTTACTGACATTTTGTTTTACTTTATTTTATGGAATTCAATTTAATTGCATGAGTTATAATTTTATGTTTTAGTTTTGTAATTAATATTTTCCTTTTGTATGTGTGATTTTATTATTTAAAGATGTAGATTTCTTTTAATGTAATATGGATCTTTGATATCTGAAATAAAATTATTATTATTATATTATTAGTATTATATATTTATATAGTTGAGCTAAGATGTAAACAACAATGGCAGAATTAGTATCGCGAACGCGCTGGCAAAATTTCGTCGAAATAAGATTTTGCCGAAACTTTTAAAGACATCTTAAAGCATTTTTCGGGGGAAATTAAGGCACGAGTATTTCAAAATCACGTCAATTGGTACATAACAATTGCAAAAACGACATCATTGCAATGGAGGAAAGTGATAAGAACTGACAGTCAATGTGCACCTTGCTAAAGTGGTTTGAGTCTTATCTTTCAAATAGAAGCCAAAAAGTGGTTGTGGCGGGTTTTGAATCCTCCTTATTTGCGGCCCCCTCCGGTGTCCTTCAAGGCTCCAATCTTGGTCCAAAACTATTCCTGGTTTTCATTAATGACCTCTCTGACGTCATTAAAAAATCACATTATTATTTTTTGCGGACGATTTAAAAATATATAGGCCTATTCGAAGCGCCAGTTATATGGTCCTCTTACAGGATGATCTCTCGCAAATCCTTGAATGGACCAGTAAAGATAAACTGCCGCTGAATACTAAAAAGTGAAAATTTATATCATTTACAAAAAAAGGAACAGGTCCAGTCTCATTATACTCCAAGTGGTAACAACCTTGAAAGAGTGACTGAGATACGTGATCTGTGTGTAATAGTGGATAATCTTCTGACGTACAGTTCACACATCAATAAAATTGTTAAAAAAGGGCTTTCTATGTTGGGTTTTATTTGGCGTAACTGCCGTGAATTCAAGAAAAGAGTGTAACTGCTCTCTGGAATCTAAGTTACTGGAATCCTCACTATGGTTCTCATATCTACCAGCTAAAAAGGGTACAGAAATTATTCCTCTATTTTCTAAGTGGGCATCAGGGTCGAAGAAGACCTTCGGTCTCTGCCTCATTATTCTGACAGGTTGCGGTATTTCAATATTTTATCCCTGCAAGACAGACGTCATAACGCTGATCAGATCAAAGTCAAGTGTCCACAACTTCTCCTTACATTTAGTTTTGTTATTCCTCGTCGTGGTGCCCGGGTAATGTGGGGAAATTTTCTATCATAAATATATTGTGCAGACAACACAATGATCTTTTTGAAAAAGATCCTCAGGCTTTTGATTTGTTTCATCTTCAAAAACAAAAATCATTATCTCATATCAGTCAAATTTATCATAAAAACAAAATATTTGTTATATTCTTGCGAGACTGTGAATTTAGCTAAGTTTTACTTTATTTCCAAATCGCATATAAGTCTCACATGACCATTCGCTCATGATGTGTTTTCCTATAATTGGATGCACACAATGGCTTGTTGTTTTTTGTTAAATTATGTGTAATTGTAGTGTGTTTCTGTTGGAAAACCTAATAAATAAATAAAATAAATAAATATTCCGTCAATTTCACTGAGGTATGACTAAATTGAACCAAAGTATTTTTATTATTTATTTTTTTCATTAAAATCTGCGTACCTAATCTTTTCATAATCTTACCAGGAAGCTATTTGTCGGGCGAACGGTGATCACGATACCAAACCGCATCGCCTGGTGCGAGTTGCCGCCGCGTGCCGCCCGCGCGCAACTCACTTAGCTCCTGTCTCTCCTTCACTCGCGCTTCCTGCGACGGCTTCAACTCGTCTAAACGCATGCGCAGATTACGGCCTTGAAGAATTTTAGCCGGGCTATCCCCGGTAGCAGTGCTCTGTGTTTCTATATGTAAGCAAGAACCTAATTAATGCTATTTCTGGGTCTAGTTTTTGTATGAAGGCCTTTTTTATTACTCGTTTACATAAGTTTACTGTGTTTTCTGCTGCTCCGTTTGACGCTGGGTGATAGGGCGCGGAGAAGATATGGTCAATTTTATTCCGTTTTAGGAATATTTCAAATTCGCTATTTGTATATCGTGGGCCGTTATCACTAACGACTTGTTTTGGATGTCCCGTAGCTCCGCTATTACAGATCCTGCATCTGTTGTTCTCATTCAAATCGCCTCTATCCATTTGGAACAAGCATCTACAACAATCAAGTAAGTATGACTGCTTATAGGACCCAGAAAATCAATGTGTAACCTAGACCAGGGCTAGGCCTGCGGCGCGTGCGCCGGCTGTGCGTTGGCCATCGCTGCACATACAGTGCACTCGCTGCACATTAATTCAATTTCTTCGTCTACACCCGGCCACCAATTTAGTTTTAAGTATGTAATTTAGTTTTAAGTAGTAATTTAGTTTTAACTATGCCCATATGGCTGTCATGCAATTCGGATAGAACTTGATTCCTAGCCGCTGGTGAAATTACTACTCTGTGACCCCACATAATACAGCCCAATTCACTGTACAGTTCTTTTTGTCGGTTTAGGTAAGGTTGGAGTTCCCTAATATCCGTATCTCGGGGCCACCCTTCTCCTACACAAGCTAGTACCCTCGATAGGATGGTGTCAGATGATGTTTGATTTTTGATCTGACCATAATCTAAAAGGAGGGCATCCGTGGCGAAATGTAGGTGCGTTTGTTCTGGCAATAGGGCGCCGCGATAGGGCGTCGGCCGTATTATGATCCGTTCTCACATACTCAATGGTGAAATCATAGGCGGATAATTTTATTTCCCATCTCTGTAGCCTACTCGCAGCTGTAACGGGGATGCCGGTATTTGGCCCGAATATACTGACAAGGGGTTTGTGGTCGGTCCGCAGTGTATACTTCCGGCCGTACAGATACTGATGGAATTTATCGATAGCGAAAATAATCGCCAGTGCCTCCTTGTGTATCTGACTGTAATGCTTTTCCGCGGGCGTAAGCGCACGTGACGCATACGCAACGACTCGCCCCGCGCCGTCCGGCGCGCGCATGGCTAGCACGGTCCCCACGCCGAGCGGGCTTGCGTCACACGTCACCACCGACTCCATTCCTATATCAAAATTCACTTATACCTCCGCACCGCACAACAATGTCTTAACCCTATTGAAAGCACAGCTACACTCATAAGTCCATTTGTAATGTTTTCCTTTTTTCAGTAACTCATATAACTGTGCTAGTTGAGTGCCTAGATTTTTTACGAATTTTCCATAAAAATTGACCATACCTAAAAATTATTTCAGTTCCGATACATTCCTCGGAAATGTCATATCTACGATTTATTTTACCTTATCGGAGTCTACCCTTACTCTGTTTTTATCTATCACATATCCCAAGTACTTCACCTCACTTGCTTATAAACTACATTTACTCTTCTTTATTTTTAACCCACTTGATTCGAGGATTTTAAATACCGTTTCAATTGTTTGCAAATTACTATCTATATTTTTACTTTTTATTAAAATGTCGTCATAAAATGTAATGACGTCTGGCACGCCGCTGAAAAACGCAAACGCAGCGTCACCTTATAGTATATTGTATGGGCCGTCAGGTCTTGTTGCCGCAGCCCGTTGCTTCGTTCGTTAGGGGTGGATAGTTGTAGTTAAAGCCAGCTAGTTTAATTAACTGACGTTTATTATCAAGTAAGACAAAAGTAGAACGCTGATGTGGTTCGGTTATGTTCACTAATAGTTGATGTAAGTAAGTGGCAGTTAGGTATAAGAGATTGCTAAATTTATACAATAATAATTGCTAAGTAAGTAAGTATTGTGCAAGGCGTTGGCCTGTACATGCTCCCGAGGGAAAAAAGGGAACAAAAGCGATCCACAGCAGTTACAGAACATAACAGTTATAATGTAAGTAATGTACCTAAGTTATTAATGTAATTAAGCTAAGTACATAAATCACACAAGTCCATAATATTGGTGACGTTAAACGTTAAATATTGAATCCTTCGGTTCGGTGGGACTGTGCCGGCTCCTGGGGTTGCATCTGTGTGAAGATCTCCTGGAGCTCGATTGCTGGGTTTTCGTGTCCTCGTCGCTCCGTCCTCTCCGCGTGGCTAGCTCCATTTCGTTGTAGCACGCAGCCCTGCCCTAGGGCAAGGAGGCCTGTGCTGCTCGTAGTTACTGTCGACGCTGCAACTTGATTCTCGCATATCACTCGTAGTTGACGCGATCCGCATCAAGTGAACAGCCATACGTTTTGTTGATGTAATTTGATCCATTTGTCGGTGCAAGGAACTTGTTCGACCTCGCACTTGATTCCAGTCTGTTGACTTATCATTTTTGCTGCGCATGGTATTTTATTTCCGTATGTGTTGTAGATGGGATGGTATGCATGACATAAAAGGTTATTTTTAGATGTCATACATTGTTGGATGACCTCTTCTTTCAGGTTTATGAATGTGTTCTTCATGATGTTTGTATCGTTCCTCTTCATCGTAATAGGTATCGCGCGATATAATTTGTATTCGTCATCGCTTATAAGTGGTAAGTGTAACTCGAAGAGTAGGTAGTTGTCACTTATTCTTGCTTTTACGTAGATAAGTTTGTACATTTCTTTAATGTTTTACTGAAAGTTCTTGACGGGTAGAGATAGTCGTTTTGTCATTCTAGTTGATATGTGATTGAGTTGCTCTATCAGCTGAGCTGGAGTGAAGAGCTTGGTATTTGATCGATGTAGAGTTTAATGTTTTTTTTTTGTGTTCCAATATGAAGTGAGGTCGTAATAAACCCGTAGAGTCCACTTGTCGTGTATCAGTTGTATGTTGCCGATTTCATCGAAGTAGATCGGTCGATTCCCGTCTATTGGGTTAATGCTGTAGGCTGTTGTTCTTGTAGCGGCGTTACTAATTGGTATGGTTAGCAGCGTTAACATGAGACATGAAGCTGATGATTTTGCTTCCTCTGGTTTGAGACTCCTTCATTGTTGGGGTTGGCTTCTTTTGCTCTTCTTGGGAATCCAGCTTGACTTTTGGTTCTAATGTGTTGCTCGGTAGTGGGGCCAGTTTGTTGATAGGTCGTTTCAGTGTACCACCATTAGCTTTCAGAGTGAGGACCCGTGTGTTGCCGTCGCTTCCCGGAAATAGGTCTATCACTTTTCCCATAGCCCATTTTCCAGGTGGCAGGTTTGCTTCCTTTATTAGTACAAGATCGCCTTTTTTCAGGTTTTCTCGTTTCTGTTGCCATTTTGTTCCAAGTTGTAGTTGATGAAGGTATTCATTGGACCATCTTTTCCAAGAGTGTTGATGCATCTTTTCTGTTAATCTCCATCTGTTCCTGAGATCGATATGTTTAATGTCACTGTGGTCATCTTGGTACAGTGACATGATGGAACTTCCCGTAAGAAAGTGTCCTAGCGTTAAGTACTCGATGTCATCTGGGTCTTCTGAGATAGGACAAAGAGGGCGGCTGTTAAAATAGGCTTCGATTTGGTGCAGTAGTGTCGAAAACTGCTCAAATGTCAGCTTTTGATCTCCAAGGACCCTCTTCAGGTGATGTTTTGCTGATCGTACTGCAGCTTCCCATAGTCCTCCTGTTTCTGGAGCCAGTGGTGGATTGAAGTGCCACTGTATCTCTAAGGCGTTGACTTCACTACAGAATTCTGGGGAAATCAGCGTCTTGAAGGACTTGAATTCTTGTCGTAGCGCCCTTGCCGCCCCTAAAAAGATGGAACCATTATCTGAGTACATATGTTTTGGGGTACCCCTTTTGGCACACATTCTCTTCAAAGCCGCGAGGAATGTTGATGACTTCATATCCGACACGAGTTCTATGTGGACGGCTTTCGTGACCGTGCAGATGAAGATGGCTATGTAGCCTTTGCTTGTCTTCACTCCTCTGCCTTTGTTTATTTTTATCTCCACGTGCCCGGTGAAATCTACCCCTGTGTGAGTGAAGGGGCGCGACGGTGTTATTCTTACACTCGGCAGATTACCCATGATCTGTTCGGTCTTGTTAGATCTGTATCTGTGGCAAGTGATACAAAGCCGGAGTTGTTTTTTCACAGCTCTATTTCCTCCAACGACCCAATACCGGTGCCTTAATTTGGCTAACGTTAGGCGGGGACCGCCGTGCAAAGTTTGCTTGTGGGTCAGCTCGATGACCAGTTCAGTTAGGCGGCCGCTGTGAGGTAAAATAATAGGATGTTTCATATCGTAGTGTAGCGCTGAAGCTTGTAAACGTCCTCCAACTCTCAGTATACTGTTGTCGTCTATGAAGGGTGACAGTTGCAGAAGTTGACTTTTCTTGCTCAGGGATCCAGTTTTCTTTATGTTTTCCAAGTCATCTCCAAATTATTCCGTTTGGGTGGCCTTGATGACGATGTTTCTCGCTTTTTCAAGTACTTGCAGTTCCAGATAGTTTTCAAATCTTCGTTTCGAAGTTGTTTTTTCTTTAAATCTCAGCAACCAACTGATTATTCTTGTAATATGCTCTAACGAACTGCGCCGCGACGCAAGCAATGTTTTGATGACCGATGTTGAATTCGTCGCCTCGACATGTGTTTGTGTAGGTATTGCTGACACACACGTTTGGTGGACTTCGAGTTCGTTAATTGTAGATTTCGAACTCATTTCCGTTTTTTCCTGTTTATTCCAGTCAGGTAACCATTGAGGTCCAACCCACCAAAAGTTGAAGGTTTTTAGTTGTGTGGGCAGGAGACCTCTGGTTGCACAATCAGCTGAATTTTCTCCCGATTTCACGTAGGTACCGCCATTCTGTTACGGGCGTGATTTTTTTGATTTGTGCGGTTCTGTTTCCGATGAATTTTTTCCATCTGGCTTCATTTCCCCATAGCCATGCTAGGACCACTTGGAAGTCTGTCCAACAATAAATTTGCAGTGGTACTTCAGTTAAGGAATTTTTGACCTTCTGCATTAGTTTCGCCAATAGGACGGCCCCTTCCAGTTCAAGCCTCGGTAGAGTTACTTTCTTCCTAAGTGGAGCCACTTTTGTTTTAGCAATAATTAGGGTAATGCTGCTTTTTCCAGTTTCATATACGGTTTTGCTGTATATGACGCATGAAATAGCCTTTTCGCTGGCGTCGCAAAATCCGTGTAGTTTTACGACTGCCTTTGGGTTTTTGCAATTAATCCATCGTTGTAGTTTTATGTTTTTGATGTTAGGTAGATCGGAGCGCAATAACTCCAATTCTTTTGTTATTTCGTTAGGCAGGCATTCGTCCCATGTGAAATTATCCGTCCATAGTTTTTGGAACATGATCTTAGCTTTGATAACCATGGGGGCCAACCTCCCAGTGGGTCGTATAGTTTGCTTATTTCGGATAGCAATATACGTTTTGTCAGTTTTCCGTTGCTTGTTGGGACCTCCCAGTTGAAGAAAAACACGTCGTCGTTTGTCATCCAGCTGAGACCCAAAGTTTTCGTTGATTCTTCTTTTTTGAAGTTGAAAGTATTCTGATCAGTTTTGTATTTATGCTGTAGATTTTGTAGAATAGCGGGCTCGTTGCTCGCCCGCTTCCGTAGGGTGAATCCACCCTTTCGAAGTAGTTTGTCCAGCTGTAACTGAAGTTCCTTCGCATCTTCGATTGAGTTTCGCCCAGTTATGACGTCATCCATGTAGAATTCATGACGTAGAGCTTTTTCTGCATCTGGATATGTCCTTCCTTCATCATCAGCTAGTTGTCGTAGAGTGCGCATAGCGAGGAAAAAGTTGACAACTAAGAATCGAACCTTGAACCTTAATATTTCGAGTCTGATAACAACGCGCTGAGCCACTTGAGCTTATATGAGGCCTTGTGAAATTTGCGATGCCTTTGATAATCACTCTCCATATTTATGTTTATACCAAATTTATCTTGCCGCTTAATTATTATTATTATTATTATATAATTGAGCATCGATCAACACCAAACTTACATCACCGTAATTTGTGTGGTCTAAGAATCATCAGCACCTCTTTACAGTTCATAGCAGAATCATTTAATTACGGTTATCAGTTAATCACGTTGCCCAAACCTGCCACTGTTTTATAGCAAATACAAAATGTGTCTCAGATCATCACATTTCCGTTATAAGCCGTCCATTTGCAGGTACATCTCACGTCTTAACCCAATTAGTATCTCTTCCATTAATAGCGGCAACTCATCGTCAGAAATAGTTCGCCCGTCAATGCCCTATGGAGTATTATAGGGCCAATCAGCATGTTGTGTATGAGCCCTATATACACATTTATAGCAAACTTCACTTGGAATGAGCAGGATTTTATCAGTTTTGGCCATTACGGCACCATTTATGTAAATTTCAAGAATTTGTGATGCCGCTGTCTCTTTTAAATGTGGCCTCGTCCATCCACAAAATTTTATTGAAAAATTCAGGGTCGGCAACGGTCTTCCTTTGGACCCATGCCGATATGACGCACTCGGCACGTTGTCCACCTCGTGGGAGATGTTGCACCCGTTGATAATGGTACGGATGAAGACCCTCCTTCCTCAAGATTCGCCAGACAGTTGTCTGAGACATGTTGCAGAGCAAAACGTCTAGTGCTGGAGGATGGATCAGCATACAGACTTCTTAAAATATGTGTGTATACGGCACCAAGCAGCTTCTTCCACGGCCAAGTCGATTATGACACGTGGTTCTCAACGATCACGATTTGATCCAAGTCCCGTCGTGGCAAGTCTTCTATGCACATCTTGGAAACCCTCTGGATGGTACGAGGCGTAGGTTGGGGAAGGCAGCTATGTATGCATTTCGAGAGCCTCTCGAACTTCCACGTGCCATTCCATAATAATAATGGATGTCGGCTATTTCAGCCGGAGAGAACTCGCGCAAACGGGGCATATCAAAGTTATCTTCCGCAAAAGAAAAATACCAGAAGAAATCAGGGCATCTGACAAAGTTTTCTGCATTGTTTGATAAAAAAAACAAAAGAAAAGCGTTGTCATTCGTCACAAAAAAAAACTCAAAGAAGGTGAATTGAGCCTTCAACAACAAGGAGGATATCTCTGTTTTTGTTGTAGTTACATTACGTGGATGGATTTCCTTTGTTAGTCTGTTTTTTTTTAACAAATATGTATTATACATAATATTTTTTATTGTTTTATTATATTAGCTCTCCAAGGTCTAGTATAGTGGGTTTCACGCTTGCTTCTCACGCGCAGGTCAAGGCTACTATCGCTGCTTGGCACTATGTATCGTAATACCCATCCATCCAAACTGAGCCAGCGTGATGGAGTATGGTTCAATCTTACTCCGGATAAAGGCCTGTGCCCCTCGGTGGGGACATTGATGGGCTAGATTTATTTACCTCACCTCATTAATCCACTGGAAGTATGATTAGTCTAGGATTAATCTTAGTTCCGAAAAGTGAAAAAGGGGTATAACGGTCTTATTAAAAAAAAGTAATTAACTTAGAAACATAATGTAGGTGCTATTTGAAAGCTTATGAGATGGAGAATAATATCATAGTTTTTTTTGGGGACCAAATTCTGAATTAAATTGCAATTACTAAAAAAGTAGTCGAAAAATCACAATTGTTCAAAAACAAAGCGTAATTTTAGTAAGCACTAAACACTTTTTCAGCATTTTATTGTAACTGGCAGAACTCTACGTCACTACAACTTTACATCATTACAATCCAGTTGATTTGACCACGACAAACCCTTTCATTCCGAAGTTATGTTTTTTTTGCCATTGGTGCATGGTTCACGAAAATTTATAATCAAATGCCTGTAAAAAAATAGGGGGGGGTGGAATTTATTTTAACATTTGTTTTTTGTCAAAATAGGGTCCTCTTTACCCCTATTTAATATGTCCAGTTTATGAAGAATCAACTGTATAAAAATATATACTTCATAATTCATAATTTCTTTATTGCACACAAATGATATAAACAAAGAGTTACATAAAAATAGTGTACAAAGGCGAGCTTACCTCTAATAAGAGATCTCTTCCAGCAAACCAGGTTAAATTAGGAGATGTTGATTGCTGAGCAGAGGTAGACCTATGTGTACAACAATATGACGAAATAAACGAGTACTTACATAAATATGAATAAATAAAATAAAACATTTAATGACTATAATTATATACTAAATACTTATAATATAATACTAACTACTACTATTACATGTAAATGTGCTAATAAATACTTACATACATACTACTAATACTGTAATTCTAAAGAGAGGTAATGCTTCTTCACGAGACTTTTAAATATATTGAGAGTAGAACTGTCTCTGATGGTGCCAGGGAGTGCATTCCACAACCGCATGGCCCGGAGTCTAAACCCGTGCCCATAGGACGCGGTGTTATGCTATGGAGTTATGAGCAAAGAAAATGCGTGAGTTCTCCGAAGCCTGCTGGAAGAAAGAAATTGAAAACTGTCTCCTAAGAAAGTTGGATAGCGTGGATTCCGTAAAATGTTGTAGAGGAAATTGAGAATGTGAGAATCCCGGCGAAGACGGATCGGCAGCTACTTTAACTCCTTGCGATGTTGTGATACATGGTCGTACTTGCGCAGCCCGAAGATAAACCGAATCCCGAGATCTTGAAGTCGTTCGAGTTTGTTCAGTAGTTATTCGTTAGCACTGACCCAGCATACATCAGCATAGTCGATGAGGGGTAGAATGAGAGACTGAGCGAGAGTGATTTTGGTCTGTCGAGGCATGAAGTACTGAAGTCTCCTAAGAGAGTGAAAAGTCGCAAATACTCGGCGACTGACTTCATTTACATGCGAAGACCAGGACAGCTGGTTGTCAAAGATAAGACCGAGGTTTTTAGCTTTATCGCTATATATGATTACGGTACCATTAAAAGTGTCAGGTGGAATGGGCTGTTGCTGTAACAAGTTAAGAGAATGTCTGGTATGATCATAGACTGGGACTTGCTCGGGTTGACCAGTAGTCCGAAAGATGTAGCCCATCTTCTCACCCCCTCCAGATCAGCGTTCAGTGCCGCAACAGCAGAGTTTACATCGTTATAAGAGAAGTGGCGATAAATCTGGAGATCATCAGCATAAAGATGATATGAGGAAGACAGGATGTCCGAGATGGAGTTTATGAAAATCGAGAATAGAATAGGAGAAAGAACACCACCTTGAGGGACGCCTGAAAGGAGGTCACACCATTCAGTGGGAGTCTCCTCCGACCTGATACGCTGTTGCCGATCCCTCAAATAAGAGTCGAACCAGCTGGCAGCGAAGGAAGAAACGTTCAGGGATCTGAGAAGCTCAACGAGAATGTCGAAATCTACGCTGTTGAAGGCACTACTGAAATCAAGCAAAGCCAACAGGGAAAGCTGTTTGCGGTCCATGGCTAGCTGGATGTCATCTGTGACCTTCAGCAGAGCCGTGACGGTGCTATGACCCGGTCGGAATCCTGACTGGAACTTGTTTAGCAGATTGTTTGAGGAGAGGTAATAGGAAAGCTGGTTATGGACAATGGTCTCAAGGACTTTGGAGAGGATGGGCAAGATTGAAAAGGGACGGTACTCTTTGAAAGAGGTGGGACTGGAGGTTTTGGGTAGTGGGATGACTAGATAGTGCTTTTTTCCACACTGTGTGGACAACGCCATTAGCTAAAGAATAGTTTATAACGCGTGTTATTGCTGGTAATAGTTCGTCGAGGATTGTCAGTAGCATTTTAAGGCAAACTTTGTCATCGCCTACAGCTTTCGAGTTGACTGCTAATAGCGCCTTCTTGACCGCATTGATTTCAACATTACTCAAGTTGAATGGTGTGGTGTTGGGTAAGGGTTTAGAGCGCAGGCTCTGAAGAGTGGCTTGTTTAACCTTGGGATCCATCACAACAGGCGGGGCAGAAAGGAACTGGTTGAGATCTACATCACCAGCATGTAGGTCCTGAGACTTACCTATACCAAGAGTTTTTAAAAACTTCCACATCATATAATCCTTACTTACCATCTCTCAGTCCACTTTTCCTTTCCTATCTGCGTTTGCTGGTAGAAATCTCTTTTATAGAGTTAAGCGCGCCTCTGTATGTTTGTTTTTGTGCAATAAAGTATTCATTCATTATATTGATTATTTAACCTCCTAACGCCCAGACTTTTTTGCCCTAGTAATGCTAAACGCCCAAAGTACATTTAATAGGTTCGCATGGTAGACGCCTAGATTTCGATATTCGAAAATGTACCTATCTACCTAAAAATGATCGTACTGATGTGGGATTTTTTATTTGATAAATGATGGATACTCTTTTTAGCTAGGAAAGATGTCAAAAGCAAAGAAACTTTTAATTCATCTGGGTCGCAATCACTAATGAAAACGGTTTATGAAAAATTTATACTTTTAAGTTAATTGAGTGTTTGTTCTGCGGAATAGATAGTTTATTACGGAACTAAAGGGATACATAGAACAAAAATCTTTGTATTTTTTATTTCAACCTTTTTAAAATATCTGATCAACTGCTAAAATGTTATTTTTAGTCTCATGTTAAAGTGGCATTATATATTTATCAACGCATACCTGAAATGTTAACATTTAAGGTATGCGTTAATAAAACTCCAAAAGATCCATTAATGGCACAGACTTGAATATCAATGATTAATGGTAATATTTTTCAATGTATTAATAGAAAAAGCTTACAAAGCTGACTATAGTGATAGAGGTTCATAAGCCTTTTAAAAGCATACCCATATTACCTATTACAGATGCTTCTACAAATCAGTCTTAATTTCGGGGTAGTCTAAATTTTTATATGGAAACATTCCAAATCTGTGTTAGGTACGGAATCCTTTGAGCGCGAGTCTGACTCGCACTTCACCGTTAATTTTACATCCTATTGCGACCGTAGAAACCCACATACCTTTTGAAAGATGAGGTTTCAAAAAAACTATTGGAATTAGGTGGGAAATCGGTATATCGATATACTATTTCGGCACCATTTTTAATAAAACACTTCATTAAATAAAGCAAAGATTTCAAAGAATAGCTTTCGATTTACTTACCACCTTCGCGACGTATCTTCAAAGAAGAAACATCAAAAGATAGATGAAATTTGATTCTGTTGGCACCCTTGATTGTCCATAGATAAAATTTACAGACTTGACACTTTCATTCGAAAACTAGTATTTATAATTCCACATGAAATTGTAAAGTGTATGAGCAATAAAAAATGAGGGCTTATTTAAAGGTCTCCGGCGTCTAGCTGATTAAATAGAACGGAACCGTGGGCTTCTACCGCAAATTCGTAGGATTTTTAAAAATGTCATTGGGCGCTAGGAGGTTAAGTATTTTATTTTAAAGAATACCTTTGACTTTTGTCAGATATTGGTACAGAATACATTGGAACATAAGCCTAATTAATTACCGATAAAAACACCAATGACAAATAATAATCTAACTTGCCGATATTATATTATCTGCAAAAAATTATGACATAATTGTAGTATTAATTGTAGGTATTAAGGCTGTTTGGTGTCGGCTCTTAACTAAATATTTAAATTACACTTTCCTTCTTTTCTTCTTCTTATGGGCAGTTATGCTCTCTTGTCCACTGTCTTCACCACTGGAGCTATTGCCCGAACTGCTATCACTGTCACTACTAGATGAGCTACTGTTGGAAGAACTGTCAGAGGCCACTCCTGTACTCTGACTCAAATCTACAACACTAGCTATTTTGTACAGCTCCGGTTCTTTGGCTTCAAGAACTTTGAGCCACTTTCTGGACAGTTTGGGACGCCCACGGACAGTTTTGTGCCATACAACTGGGAAGTTGGTGCGACTGCAGAAGTTCTGGGTAACAGCGACTGTGTTGTCCAAGTTTAGCACCACATGCCACCATCCGCCAGGAACAAATACTGTCTCTCCAGGCTTCTGGAGTATTTCCACCTGGCAAGAAAAAAAAGATATTTCTTCATATACAAAATAAGTTAAGGTTTTTTGCAATGGCTTCTATCGTATGTTGCCACAATAATTTTGCCAATGTCACGTGATGAGACCTGCACAATAGGCAATCAGGTGGAACAGCACATACAAAATATCAGGGCCTATACAGATGACAGGTGTCAAGATGTTAGAAAATATGCTATACCGGTTTAAATTCCTTTGGCCACGAGTCCAGTTGGGTTTTAGGGTAAATCAGCTTAAACCAAGTTATTGCCTCATCTCGTTGCTTGCCACCTACTGCACCAGTCACCTTGATCAGCTCTCTTGGAGTTCGAGTCGGGAACAAGCACCATCTCTTGTGCCCAAACACCAGGGCATTCCAGGCACTAGTGCCGAGGGGATCAATATGTATTCCCGTCCCCGAACGCTGGGGACCCATCACAAACCATCTGTAAGGAGGTCTTCTCTCCTCTCCACAATACTTAAACAGATCATCTCGGAAGTACAAAGGAGTCTCATAATCAGCCAGCAGCTTTTTCCTCCTGAGATGTTCTCCAAAACTGCTATCAAAAATATAAAGTGGACTATCATCAGTCGTTGTCCTTAAATACTCTACATAATACTTCATTTTCATCTTAACACTATAGCCTTCATTGTCTTCACCGCACTTGAATTTTTGATTCCTGTATTTCTTGGCTAGACGTTCGAGGGTCCATTTAGTGTTCGCTTTCCAGCTTGTCTGTACATGGGTTATAACTACTGGTTTGTAGGGTTTCTCATATTTTTCTATAAATTCACCTGGTGTTATCTCAGCCTCATTAATTCTCTCTACATTGTCATTACACTTTAGGAATACATCAAAATTATTAAAATACTTTTGTGCAGTCCATTGTAATTTGTCAGCTAACTCTGTAAACAGATAAAGTGAAAGTAGGGGGCCAGACAAAACTGATTTCAGGCACTATAGTGCAATATATTGCTGGATTGTGGGTTACTTATTGGGGCCAAAAGTATTGGCGTATTAAATGAAGACAAGGTCGTTAAAGATATGATATTCTATGTACAAAATATATATAAACATGCTTGCCCTTTTCTCAGTTTGCTTTGTAGTAGGTACCTACCTACCTACTTCATTCAAGTCATTTCATGAAGAGAAGGACAACAGCGAAATAAGCATTCCAGTAATTCTATGATTTTTGAGGTATTGGTTATTGCTATCAATAAAGAAGTATGTTTGAAAGACGTGGAATTAGTGCATAATTTTATGATTTTCGAAGAGTCCGCAGGAGCTTGTCCCTATGACGGTTATGTACTTACCGGGTCGAGCCTTCCTTTTGATTTCCTTTATACGTTTTTTAGTTTTGTGTGAAAGATTGGATTCGCTGTCCATTAGTGCGCTAAAGCTTGATACAAATGTAGCAATAAATTATAATCTAACCACCCGAGCAAAAATTACTCACACAGCAGCGGTCTCTTTGTTATTTTTTAATATTTTAGCTTTAGTGCTGTGCTGGCTGCCTCGGGCTCCCCCTAATCGAATCGAAACCATAAACATACTTATTAAAATAATAACGAATTATCAAACATTACTTTACAAATATGTCTAACAGGTTTTCGGTTAGTTTATCGGAGTGCGAACAGTTAAACCATTACGATTCATCAAAAATAACAATTATTTAGGGATCAAAAAGGTCATTCGTCTATTCGTCATTTTTTATTAGATTTTTATGAACGGAGTCGTACAAAATTTTTCTTTCAATTGACCAGTTGTAGTTGGCAACACTGGCAATTTTCGACGCATTACTTTTGGTTGGTGTTCGTTTGTAATTTTTGAGTTTGGTATATCTATAACCGAAATCATTTAAAAATTGTAATTTCATCTGAATATTATTAACTCAAACTAATTTAAACGATGTAAAATCAACAAAAAATCGTCAAATGTAAATAGTGAAGTGATTGATTTGACTTTTGTGTGAAACAAATTTGAAACGTTCCAGTCTGAAGTGGGTAGCAGCAGCTCGATATAACTGTCAATCTGGGTGGAGAAATTTATTTGTAATTTTCACCGGTTCCTACTCATTTGTAATTCTCAAGAGTGTTACACAAATTTTGTTCATACGTGTATTACGGAATAATGCCCTATTGTGTACCTGGTGCATAGGTCTGTGCAAAAATGGATGACGGTACGGTAAAGATCCAGTCCGGTGTAAATATCAACATCAAAAGGACTGATGGTGAGTAATAAATGTTCGCTATATTGCTAGTTTTCAGAAAAAAACACTGTCATCTGTGTCAGATCAATTTGAAGAGTGTATTATTATGAATTCAGTAGACCGTCTTGCAGTTTGAATCCAATGACTTCTGAGGGGGAATAAACTGGCTGAACATGCCTGATAGGGCTGTTAACGACCTACAATCATGTGCCTCTCATACGCTGGTTCTTGTGCATGTCATCCCCTCCTTCCCCTCATCATCCACAATATTCATCAGGGCATTTGACCATTTATTCTTGTATGTATAGTTCATGACATGTTTAGATGGCAGTTGGGGAAGAAAGTGTGTTTATCGCCCCCCATCGCATATTGGATAACATGTCCACTCCATTCACATGTTAACCCACTAATATGTTAAACCACTGTGATCTTTGAGGAAAATAAGAACGCTTCCTAGAACTTTATGCTGCAGTCCCAATATTGCTTGTATTTCAGCACTTTTTGTATCAGCAACCTGGACTGAATTAGAACCATCCTCAGTTTATAATTGTTTTAACCTTCCAACTTATGTTGTTGATAGTTTTTCAGGCTTGCATTGTAGTTCAGATATCTGGTTGGTCCCCCATTGTGATCTAAATGGAAAAAAAATGTCACTTATTAAAGAAGCATTGTATAAAAACTACTGTTGATTTGGACATTTAAGACTCATTCTACATACAATATTCAAAGGCAATGATTCTAGGAGCTGAAGATTACCCATTTTGATTTTACTTTTAAACCGATGCAAATATTTTATCAGTATGCTGGTATTTTGATTTTGAATTCTAAGACAAATCTCTCATATCTACTGTAAATATAAACTTCAAAATATCAACCCAATTGATACTTGATATCCTAGAGTCATTCCATTCCATTTGGTTCTTCTTTAAATACTTATGTTTTGGTGCTGAGGCTCCCACCATGAGCTGGGCTGAGAAAGAGCATATGGCCCAAGATAAATAAATAAATAATACCTTGGACACCATTTACACACATTGATCTAGCCCCAAACTAGGATTCCCTGTATTGTGGGTACAAGACAATGATACACATACTTGTATAGAAAAATATTATACTTAGATAGATAAACAACCATGACTAGGGTACAAACATCCATTCTAATCAAACTAATATTTGCCCCCACCGGGACCTGAACCAAATTTTTAATTGTAGGTACTCAGAGCTTTAAACCTCTGCTGCTGAGGTATCAAGATGAGATGATGTTGATGGTGGTGCTAAGGTGTCATTCCAGCCTGACCACATTCTATCCACATTAAATTGTTGTAACAATAAGACTCACAGACATTCATATGCTTGCACCCTTTTCCCGGAAGAGGGGTAGGCACAGACACACACAACACATAGACTTCCACTTGCTATAATCCTAGCATACATCTCACACTTTCTCAACACTTATAAGTCTTCGTACGAGTTTGCCAGTAAGAGCACTTCTTATTCACCCCTTCACTTTGTTACAAATATTGTTGCAATAAATGCTTTTTCATTGAAGCTGTTTCACGGTTTGTAATTGACCGAGTGTGTGAAGCATCTCCATTTCAGGATTGGGCATAAATGATTTTGTATGTCCTGATGTTATCCTCTACAGGCCGGTCTATTTCTCAACTGATTCTCACATATTTTTGTGAATTTTTTTTTTGTCCATTCAGTTTTGGAAATTATTCAAAATGCAGATGTGGGGGTTTAAAAATTCCAAAAAACCGCTACAATCCAAACGACTTGACGGATTTTAACAAATGAGGTGTCGTTGGATTTGTAGAGACAGTAAGAGTGTTACTCTATATATTAGTGACAAGTCAATAAGTTGGGTTGGGTGACCGCAAAATGTAGTTTACAAAGTTATTGATGTGGCTACTTTCACACTACATATATGTAACTAGGTTGTTCATAAGTTTATATGTGTTATTAAAAGAAAGTGTCACTCGCGAGGTCTACAGCTCACAGAGCCACTAGTTTTATTTGTTTAACATTCATATCTACAGAGGTGTGGTGTTGGTCTAGCCTCTAGCCTAACAAACAATATGAAAAACTGAACTCTACTAGCAACATTCTGGAAAAACTGTGCCTCTGCCATTCTGTATGGCAAAAGGCATGACGCTGTTAACAGTTCCACTATTTTATCTGTACTCTGAACCTTACTGACCAACTGAATTTTCAGGTGCTTCAAACTCGTGTTTGCAGCACCTACCTAATGACCTAGCATAATGCGACAACCTCTGTGGCACAATGGTTGTGGTTCTGCTTACTGTCTTTACCTTACGTCCCGGGTTGATCCCCGGCTGGTAAAGACAAAAAAACCCTAGATTTTGGATCTTTATATGTGTTTGATGTGGCTGTTTCTGGTTCCCACGACACAGTGTATCCTAGTGTGGGGCCAGAAGCAATGTATGTGCATGTATGTAAATGTTTATTTTTATTATTATTACCATGACTGAGTCCTAAAATGAGAAAATCTGTGTGATTCTTCAGTGTGTCAAAACCAACTCTGACAACCATGAATCTGACAACTCTTATGTGGTAGCCATAGATTCAATTTCCAAACATACGGTTTTAATTAGTTCAGTTGTGTTGCCTGCAGCATAGGTTCCAATATCAAACAAACCCCAAAAAATTGTCATCCTAATTTTCATTAATATGTCAGTCAATGTAATTTATTACTGTAGATATTTACATATACTTAGCAAATGTCATTTTTTGCCTCTTCTCTACATTGGACCACTGTGGGAGAAGGAACAACATTTTTTGTAATTTTGGTGGTCAGGTCGAAAAGGAACATTATAAATATCACTAGACTCAGCCCTCAACAAACCGAGTTTCCTAGCTGGCTTGAATACTTGAGGACGGCTGATGGCCTTGCGTCGCGCGCCTCCTTATATGGTGGACGGAACGCCGTGCTTATGTTGCCTATAAATTGTATAAATACTCGCCATTGTCAGTCTTAAAGATGACGAATTGTTTTGATCAAAATAAATGCTAGGTTAAGATAGGTTACAGAGGTTCTGGCTGGTTAAAGAGAGTGGAATTCATTTCACATAATGACAATTCTGGAAGCTTCAGGTTCTCATGTTTCCACATGGCTTGTAGTCAATTGAGATTGAAAATCTTTGGGTTCTTCACCAACTCGACACAAGAGACTGGACACACATGTGTCCAGTTGGTGAAACACAAAATTAGTATCACTTATTATGTCGTCATATGGACACGCCATGATTTTTACTCGTGTCCACATAGTGAAACTTAAATTAAATCACTTATATTTTCGCCAACTGGACACACGTTTGCATTTTACCCGAATGTATGACAAAGTACAGTCACGCATATTAATGTTTTATGTCACAATCATATATATAACAATAATATTCTATCTTGATTTTATTGACCTTTATATTATCTTATTCTTAGTAAAATGATTGTGATACAATTACTTTAATTATAACTGAAATACTCTATTTCCAAAGTGTCAAATATTGTGTTGTTACAAAGTTAAATTGAATGATTATTGTTTAAATTGTGATTTTTGAATGTTATAGGAGTGGAGTGTATCTTTGAAGGTTAAAACGCCATAGCGTTTATCCTTGAAAAATACAAAAATCTATTTTGCTGAGATTTGATTTGATTTTTCTGTGATACTCGAAGTGATGATTTTAAATTATTAGTTACTTAGAGCTGATAGGGTTTTTCAAGCAAAAAAGTGAGGCAGCTTTTTCATGAAATCGCCTCGTTCGTTAATTAAATGAGCGAGGCGATTATTAAACTTACTGTATCTTTTTTTTGCAATAAAGCTGAATCAGTTGACGGAAACATAAAAGTGATTTAATTTAAGTTTCACTATGTGGACACGCGTCAAAATCTTGACGTGTCCAGATGACGACATAATTAGTGATACTAATTTTGAGTTTCACCAACTGGACACATGTGTGTCCAGTCTCTTGTGTCGAGTTGGTGAAGAACCCAGGGTATCCGTAACATGATAGTTGCCAATGAACATTGAGATGTCAAGTCAAGGTCGTTACGTCGTCTCCCAAACAAGGTCCATCCCTCCATTTAATGAAACCTAGTTATATTCCTGCAACAACATGATTTTTTGTTCCACATTCAGTAATAGGTAGGTATATCTTCTTAACTATACAATACTTTTATGGAGTCGTATGGCGGCGAGCCCGTGCAACTGCAAGGTTACGTCATCGATCCGAGTTCCCCTCAGCTGATAGTGCGCTAGTTTCCATGACACCATGTGTCCTGCTAAAGGGGTTGAAAATAACAAGGAAATACCTGCATTTGTCAGTGATTTTATGGATAAAGCTATATCGATGATTTTGTACAATGTAGAAACCTAATTTCCATTTTTATTATGATGAAATTGAAGAATCAGTTGTTGCGCAATTCCAAATTGTTTTCACGTCTTTCGGCCCAAATCCCATTGGGACCATACGTCCAACAGTTGGAAGCTACTTGAATTAGGTTCCTACTGCACGCTTCATCCATGGGCCCTTACAAGAAACCGACTCTATTTCAGCTTACCGCAAATTCGTATCGTGGTAGTTATTAGCGGCAATCAGAGGTCGTCGCCGCGTCGCGCGTCGTCGAGAACTCGAGACGAGCGAGGTGACGTGACTCATCCGAGCCGAGTACAGAGCACGGCTTCCCCGCTCTGGTCGCGACTGCTTTTTACAACATCAACATGCATATAAGCAGAGTATGCGGGCTTGTTCCGCGTAAACCGTGATTTTGATTTTGCCAACCCTACTAATATAGGTAGGAATTTTGCATGCTCCTTAGAACCTTTCTCTCTGTTTCCATTTATTCCTCTGTGGCTCCGGCTCATAAAAACTTACGGCCTTACTAATAAAATAAGTTATTCAAAGTATAACTTATACAGTGTTTTGTCTTGCTTTGACATTTGACATTTACTCTATGTATGAAAAGGACAAAACTCTGTATAAGTTAAACAGTGAATAACTTTTTTTATTAGTAAGGCCGATAGAGTCTAGCCACAATACTGCCTAGGAAGGACAGACTAAGAAGTGGGGTGACCAGGTTCAGATTTTCTATCGGTTTTGTGAAACTGCTAAACTGCCCACTTCGCAGCCTCTGCTTGCGCTTGGTACTGCAAGAGCCTCCGGTGGCTCAATAGACTCTCACCATATCACTAACACTATGTCCCGAAGGAAACCGGCCGCTCCGAAGAGCCCAAGACCGGTATCATTTCTATGCAAACAACACTGTGTCCCGCCCGCGCCCGCCCCCGAGGGAACTGGCCGCTCCAACCAAAGAGTCCAGGGCCGGCAGCAAACCGTCTGCGCACGAATCACTATTATTGTTATCGGACATGATAAATACGTAAAAGAGGCGAAAAGTTTAATTAGTTAGCGAAGTTAGGTATCTAACTTCCAAACTTTTTGAGAAAAAAATTTAGTGCTTGCAGATGATTTTTAAATGTTTTAAAAAAGCCGTGCCGTACATCCTAGAATTAAACACACTTTTGGCACAGCAAGAACGCAAAATAAAAAAAAACAGGTGCGTTCTCAGATTTAGCGCCGAAATGCAAAAAAAAAACAGGATCGTTCCTAACTCCATGCCACCAGTCATGTACTGTGACGGAAAATGTAACTAAATACGTTAATTTCAGTGGCAAGACGACGCGACGGTGGCTATCGGATTTGAGTGGTGGCGCGGAATTTACCACCGAAATTCATGTATTTTGCGTTTAATTACAATGAAACAAAAAAACGGATTTTCCAAAAATCATATCTGGAAATAATTGAGTTCCTAGTCTACACATGATACTTTTAGAATCGTGTTTAGAATGACCCCAACTACCCAATACAAAATACGATAGCCCTAGCAAACTCCGACCCTCTTTCTTAAGGCTACACCAAGGTGTAACTATAGCGTAGACAGTTCTTAAGGTTCCGTACCCGAAGGGTGCCAAACGGGACCCTATTACTAAGCCTCCGCTGTCCGCCCGTCCGTCCGTCTGTCACCAGGCTGTATCTCATGAATCGTGATAGACAGTTGATTTTTTCACAGATGATGTATTCTGTTGCCGCTGTAGCAACTAATATTAAAAAACAATAAAATAATAATATAATTATAATATAAAACATTTAAGGGGCTCCCATACAACAAAAGTTTTTTTCTTTCTCGTATTTGTCGATATTGATAACGGCTGCAGGTAGACGCTTGAACTATTCACAGAATATTTGGTTGTACATATATTCACTTTAAAAATAAATAAATAAATTAAAATAAAACAAATATACATGGGCTCCTATGCAACAAACGTGTTTTTTTGCCTGTTTAATAGATAATGGTACGGAACCCTTCGTGCGCGAGTCCGACTCGCGCTTGGCCTTTTTTTTTCATACCTTATACTTTGATTTCCAATTCGTCAACTATTCTATTCATGATTTTTATAGATAATTACTCGTAAATGGGTCTGTAAATGATTCAACTCTTCTCCGTCGATATTGGCTCATATCCACTCGATTGCCATGGTCACCACACCACCGTCGGCGTCGGGCGGCCGTCATCCGGAACCTATTCAAAGATTCTGTCAGCGATATACCTGTTCATCCATGTGCCGACCGACCCGCGGCTTTCATTCAATATCCTCTTAGATTGGAATCTTCGCAGGCGTATAAGGTGTTGTACATTAATGCTTTCTAGAAAATATACTCGACCTTTGCTTTGTCAGCCTAGTCCGCCCCCAGCTGTAATCCAGCTTTCAACAGTCCGCCCCCAGCTGTAATCCAGCTTTCAACAGTCCGCCCCCAGCTGTAATCCAGCTTTCAACAACCAATGATTCGTGTTTCTGTATCCTTCAACCGCATCGTTCCTTTAACTTAACTATGCCTGCAATCCTACATTCATGACTTCGCCGAATTAAGATTAAAAGCTATTCGTTTTGGCAATTGAGTCGACTATCGTTGATTATACCGACCGACCGATGTTTGGGCTTGCTTGAGGACATTCATGCTTCGCCCGCCCACGTGGCGTGGCGATGGCGTGACGCGACGCAAACGAAGGCTTGGCGAACAGTTTCTTCGCTATTTTCGTAATACTACACTGTGTGATTTTGTTTAATAATTTCGATAAAAACTATGTTTCTTTGACCAACGTTTGTCTAATACATATAACCCCTCCAGGGTTGACTCAGCCTGACCTGCTCCCATTTTTGCACGTTTTCAATTCCTAGTTTCAGGTCATCATTTAGTTTTATTCGAATACTTTTCACTTACATTTTCAGCAGTCTAAAGTTTGTTATATATTGTAAATTCTTTCAAGGGTCAGTGCATTCTCTACTACAATAAGATACCTCTGGAGGTTTTGAAATTGTCATTTGAGCAATTTAAAAAGCATGTTAAAGCGACTTTGTCGAAAAAGGGACATTACAATGTTCAAGATTACTTAAATGACAGGAGTGTATGGGGTTAATCTGGCTCAACACAACCTTGCTGTTAATAATTTTGTAATTATTTATTCCTGCTTATTAATCATAACAATGAAATTTTTCATATTTGTATTAGTTAAACACAACCTATTTTTAAAAGAGATCTAAAAAACAATCTGTGGGAGTTTCTACGCCCTTCTTCTCCCACAGTGGTCCAATGTAGAGAAGAGGCAAAAAATGACGTTTGCTAAGTATATGTTAATATCTACAGTAATAAAGTACTTTGAATTTGACTTTGACTTAATACTTCGCTCTACCCGCTCGGGAGTATATGGATGCTGTACATCTACTACTTAGTAGTTGGCAACCAATGAGTTGTGGTATTGATGTGAAAATTACTTGTTGTCACGTCTTACGCTTGTCCTTTTCAATGTATAGGCGAGGTGAATAAGGTACAACTAACTTGTATAGGGTTGGGGATCAAATGCAAACTATTATTAGCAATTGCGATAGGAATATAGGCTATATTGTGTGTGATATGTTTTATTTCTTACATGACTAGAAATAAATCACTTCCGATGTCAGTATGTTGTCATCAATTAATGTCGTGTAAGAATAGGTTAATAATAATAACAGTAGTAGTGACTGTGTTATGTACTGAGAGTAATTATCTACCTAGGTAAAGGCCCCGCCAGGTTTCTCGGCCTCTGAGTCCCGCCTGGAGAGGTGCGTACTTGGACGAGAGAGAGAGAGAGGTGAGAGCCCGCTCACGGGCCAAGAAGCCTGGGCGGGCCCTGTACCCACCTACTTGTTGCTTGCTAAACTTGAATGAAAGTACACAATTTGATTGAAATCCTCCCGATTTCCTAGAAAAGACGAAACAAGACCCCTAAAACATTTTGTGATAATTAAACAAGTTTGATCGAAAGTAAACAAGTTTGATCGAAAGAGCAGAGAAAAGGACTGGGTTCGTCCGTGTCTCTGAATTAGGTTGTGAGGTTGGGAAATTAAGAGTTTGTCAGGTCAACAGGAAGGGTTAATGTCCCTACATTTAGGCTACTACTATCTATGAATAAAAAATGTTAACACCGTTAAGTCCGAGTAGACACAAAGGCAACTAGTTCAATAAACATGCTCTTGGATGTGTGGTTTGGGCTTCTCTCACGCGCGTATTGTGTTTGTCGATGTAGACGCTTCTGAATGTACCTGAATTATTGCATTTATTGACATAGCTGTTGTAACAGCAACAGGTATCAAGAAATTTCATACTGGAAAACTGTTGAGAAAAAAAAGTAAAGTCAGTGAACTTCGTCTTATGTGGATTTCGCAAGGAGGAAGACCATATCGAAAATATTCAAATATTAATTCAATATCCATATCCAAAACAAAATAAACCTGTTGAAGAAGTGGGCAAATCAGTTGTATGAAATGAGCTTTAACTCCTATAGAAGCACCGAGCTAAACGATTTGGTTCGCTTCCGCAACCTACGAACTCTTGTAACGATGTGATTTATCTTCGGTAGCATCAGCAAGAACCTTCGACGCCCACTCCCGACTTTAAAGTCCTCCATTATCTAACAGCATTGAGTATTCCAGTGCCAAGTTATTTGCTCAAGAACATGGTACGTAGTTTTAGAATGGTTAAAACTGTTTTGATTACATTTCTTGAGTGTGTTTTGAGTATCTTGTTGATATGGCCGCGTTTAATAGGTAAGAAGATTTTGCCGAAAATCTCCACATTTGGTTATGAATTTCTGATTATCTTTCGATTCCAACAGTCTCAAGGCCTTAATTTGTATGCCTTTAAGCTCAGAGAAAAATACTGTTCGCAAAACGTCATCTATCAGCTGCTGAACTTGTCAAGTTCAATCGGTAAAGATATTGTGAGTTTATTTTATGAGGTATTTCACGTTACCAAGAAGTCGTCAGATCCACTGTTGCTCTGTCAAATAAAGATAGGTTCAACGACACATGTCGGCTGTACTCAACTGAGTAAACATGTTCGCCAGATACAATTATTTAATTTGATCAGTTGAATCACCATTGCTCATGTTGTGACGAGATTTATATGTATTGCGCGATATTCCTATTAGCTGTTACTAAACTCATTCGAGCTACACTACTAGCACAAATGCAGAATAATTCGTCTAGTCCTACATTGAGAGAAGATTTTTCGATCCCAAATATTATGTAGGCAGGGTTATTATATAATACATAATATGTTATATCACAGTATCCCTCTTTATTCTACTTTATTTTAACGTTGTCATGTTATCTTGATATATTTTGGAACTTCTGCCTAGTCTCGGTGCAAGCAAAATAGTTCATCCAGTTCCTAATCGATGCAAGTTCGGCTATGTTAAGTTAAACCAGTTAGAGGCAATAACTGGACGTATACATGAATATATAAGGATTTATGTGAAATATTTGATTTGAAATAAAACCAGACATCAGTTTCAGAAACAGGTGGTTTAAAGAGGCAAAATAAACTGATTTCTGGTCATTATTCTTCAACCATGGGGGTAGGTTGAAGGTTCGTTACACAATTTCTGAAGAGGTCCGAAAAATCATAACTTCTTATACTAATAAAGGGAAGTGTACATATTAAATATCAAAAAACTGTTACTACCAAGTGTCTACCATCCAGTCAATCATCCAGGATTATTAACTTCACAAATCAGTAGAATGTTTGAAGACCGGAAGTCCCCGCATCACAAGCGACGCAGAGAACAGGGTTCTGAAGAAAAAAATAAAGCAAAAACCTCGTGCTCCAGCATTAGAACTCACTGCAATGGCGGCACATGATCCAGAAAGATGTTTCAGTCGACACTTGCGATGCAAGAGAGTCCTCAAGAGAATGGATGATTTTTACACAGCAAAAGATTATCTACGGACTGCCCTGCAAGAGAAAAAATATTAAAACTCCCGCTTGAACATCAGAATTGGACTTGAGATCAGTGGCCTCAAATAATGAATTTATTATTAACATTAAATATTTGTGCCATTACTGCAGATGCCAAATCAATACAAATATGCACAACATATTTACATATTTACAAGATAGTTACAATTCTGTCACTGCCATATAAATACACATTCAATTCAAATAAATGACATTAATATAAATACAGATTCAATTCAATTCAGTTTCAAATAATTTAAATGCGAATTCAATTCCATAATACAGGGACAACACAATCATCCATTTATATCACAGAAACTGCCACATTCTCGCACGATATCCCTCCAAGCATCACCAAACAGATCATTCAGCGGTGCTGCTGCCAACGGGGCGTTGAGGCTGTACCGTGCCCGCACATGCGGAGACTGCCAGCGCGCCACCGTGCGGTGCGTGCCGCCCGCTAGCAGTAGTCTGTAGTGTAATATGGAGCGATGAATCGAAATTTGAGGTGACCGTTGGCGATGAACGAAAAAAGATAACCAGAAATAAAAATGAGGCCTATCATAAGGACCGCATCAAGCAAAAAAGTGAAGTTTCCAGCATCAGCAATGATATGGGGTTGCATGTCAGACAGGGTTTGGGTCAGCTGCAATTTCATAAGGGAAATGTAATGCTACAAAGAACCAGTAAATTCTGGAAACGAGTATATAACCGGCTATCCAGAGTTTGCAAGATCAAGATACCTACCTTAAGTTTTCTACAAGAAGGCTTTATTTCACACTGCAAGGACAACGAAGGCAGGGTTTATTTTGAAGCAAATTCCTACGATGGTTTGCAGCACCGACTTGTCTCCGATCGAAATTTTTTAGTGGAAAATGAAGAAAATATGGAGTAAATATCCATCAAGATCAGAAAATTATCTAAAACAGAAGCTTCAGGCAGTTTGGGATTCCAGATTCCATC
Organism: Argyresthia goedartella; assembly: GCA_949825045.1. Lineage (NCBI taxonomy): Eukaryota > Metazoa > Arthropoda > Insecta > Lepidoptera > Argyresthiidae > Argyresthia > Argyresthia goedartella. The sequence continues at coordinate 738,123 of OX463810.1, forward strand.
ACCCCTGAAGAGTGTGCAGAACTGGTGGCGGCAACGCACCTCTTCATAGACTTCAAACTCTTTACAATTCTCTCGAGAGGCCAATGGAACTGGATATATTTGCTGATCGCATTGGTCAGTGGAAAACAAAAATGCTGCAACCAAGTCCCGCCGATAATAAATAAAATTTATAATATATAATATAAGTAAAATAATAATTGTAACTGTTCACTTTAATGTAATTTGTCTAATAATCTGCTCTGTCAATTATTTACAATAAGTTATAATTCAAAAATGTATTGAATGCTGTTGCACGCCTGTTATTGGGTATTAGGCTAGACAAGAACCACATAGCATAAGAACTCTGTATTTTTGTGCTTAATACCTGTTGGCTGTGTCAATAATAAAAAAAAAAAAAAAAAAACGCCACTGAGGATAAAAGCCGTTTTTGATAGCAAAGGATGTCTCCTCTGCTCTCTTAGTAGTGTCCTACTAAGTGGTAGACTAACTGTTTTGCGTGCTTGGTTAGGGTGGACGAAAAAAAGGCAGTTAGGAAGTTATTTTTGTTTGTGTTTAATTAATTCAGAAGATATTAACTTATATCGTAATTTCTTTATTGTACTAAACAAAACAGACATACAGATAAAATCTATCTAATAAGATCATACCTAAGCAATAGAATTCAAAAGGCAGAAGTTAACGGCGTAAAATCTGATGGATCGGGTGTTAAAATTGGCGTTCCACAAGGTTCCATATTAGGCCCTTTCTTATTCCTGGTATATATTAATGATCTGCCTTTCATGGTGGAGAAATTAACTGACATAGTGTTGTTTGCTGATGATACTTCAATGGTCTTCAAAATTGAAAGACAAAAAGGAGATTTTGATGATGTTAATGGTTTATTGTCTTTAACCTTGAATTGGTTCACAGTTAATAATTTATTGTTAAACGCTGGTAAAACCAAGTGTATCAAATTCTCACTTCCAAATGTCAGGCAAGTTGAGACCAGTTTGGTGTTAGACAACAGCACGTTAGAATTGGTAAATGATACGAAGTTTCTTGGAATAACCATTGATAGTAAATTGCAGTGGGGACCCCACATAGATAAATTGGCTGGTAAATTAAGTTCTGCGGCTTACGCTGTTAGGAACATCAGACAAAGCACGGATGTGGCTACATCTAGGCTAGTATATTTTAGTTACTTTCATAGTGTGATGTCCTATGGTATCTTGTTGTGGGGGAAAGCAGCGGATATTTAAACTATTTTTATTTTACAGAAAAGAGCTATTCGAGCAATTTATAATTTAAAACGAACAGACTCCTTAAGAGAGCTTTTTAAAGAAATTGACATACTAACAGTAGCTAGTCAATTTATTTTCGAAAATATAATGTATGTACGCAAGAACCTTACAACATTTTCCAAACTTAGCGACAGCTGTAATGTTAACCTAAGAAATAATCACAGACTATGTGCGCCCCGTTTTAGACTCGCGAAGGTTAGCAATTCTTTCAAGGGTCAGTGCATTTTGAAATTGCCATTTGAGCAATTTAAAAAGCATGTTAAAGCGACTTTGTCGAAAAAGGGATATTACAATGTTCAAGATTACTTAAATGACAGGACTGTATGGGGTTAATCTGGCTCAACACAGACCTTGCTGTTAATAATTTTGTAATTATTTATTCCTGCTTATTAATCATAACAATTAAATTTTTCATATTTGTATTAGTTAAGCACAACCTATTTTTAAAAGAGATCTAAAAATAAATCTGTGGGAGTTTCTACGCCCTTCTTCTCCCACAGTGGTCCAATGTAGAGAAGAGGCAAAAAATGACGTTTGCTAAGTATATGTAAATATCTACAGTAATAAAGTACTTTGACTATTGACTATTGACTATTGATAACTTATGATAGAAAAAACATGTACAAAGGCGAGCTTATCTCTAAAAAGAGATTTCTTCCAGCAAACCATGTTGGATAGGAGACGGAGATGATAGGTAAGGGAAATAATTGCGCGTACAATTAAGACTATATTCTAATATAATACATATTACACATACATAAAACCCTATTGCTAAGAAATATAGACTACATACACAGTTACATAAATACAGCATATCAATAAATATCTTACAAATATACTAATACTAATACATTATATAGCTAAATAGAAAGTGAAAGATAGTGCTTCTTTAGTCGGTTCTTAAAGATATTCAGTGATGGACTGTCCCTGATGGTGCAGGGAAGTTCATTCCACAGCCGTATAGCGCGGATTCTAAACCCGTGCTCGTAGGTAGCAGTGGAGCGTTGTGGGGCTTTAAGCATAGTAGCCATGTGAGTTCTCCGAGGCCTGCATGAAGAAAGAAATTCGAAGCGATCACGCAGGAAGTTAGGGTACCGAGGGTTCCACAAAATATTGTAGAGCAGGCATAGGATATGAGAGTCCCGTCGAAGACGAATCGGAAGCCAATTCAACTCCCTGCGATGTTGAGAAACGTGATCATATTTCCGCAGTCCGAAGATGAACCGAATCCCGAGGTTTTGAAGTCGTTCGAGTTTGTTCAGTTGCTCTTCATTTGCGCTTACCCAGCAAACATCAGCATAGTCAATGAGGGGAAGTAAAAGAGACTGGGCGAGAATAATTTTGGTCTGACGAGGAAGAAAGTTCTGAAGTCTCCTGAGAGAGTGAAAGGTAGCGTAAACTCGCCTGCTGACCTCGCTGATATGCGTTGACCAGGTTAACTGGTTATCGAAAACAACACCCAGGTTTTTCGCTGTGTCGCTATACATGATTACGGTACCGTTATAAGATACAGGAGGGACAGACTGTTGCTTCAACAAACATAGTGAGTGTCTGGTACCTATAATCATGGCCTGGGACTTGTTTGGGTTAACCAGTAGCCCAAATGACGAGGCCCATCCTCTAATACCCTCTAAGTCAGCGTTTAACGCCTCCACAGCGGAGTTTACATTATCGGGAGAGAAGTGGCGATAGATTTGTAAGTCATCCGCGTAAAGATGATAAGAAGATGAGAGGGCATCGGAGATGGAGTTAATAAATATAGAAAATAGAAGAGGAGAGAGAATGCCACCTTGGGGGACACCGGAGGTGAGGTCACACCAATCCGTGCAAGTCGTCTCCGATTTGATACGCTGTTTACGGTCACGAAGGTATGAGTCGAACCAGCTGACAGAATGGGAAGAGAGATTAAGAGATTTGAGAAGTTCAACGAGAATTTCAAAGTCAACACAGTTAAAGGCACTGCTGAAGTCGAGCAGGGTAAGCACCGAAAGCTGCTTCTGATCCATGGCAACCTGAATATCATCCGTCACTTTAAGTAGAGCCGTAACTGTGCTGTGACCCGGTCTGAAGCCTGATTGAAAAGGATTTAATAGGTTGTTAGAGGATAGATATTGGGAGAGCTGGGTATGGATAATGGATTCGAGGACTTTTGATAGGATCGGCAAGATGGAAATCGGGCGATATTCTTTGAAGCAGGTGGGATTGGATGATTTAGGGAGAGGGATAACTAGTGCATGTTTCCAAGCAGTAGGGAAGGAGCAGTTTGAAAGGGAAAAATTTAAAATGTGCGTTATGGGCGGAAGCAGGTCATCTAGGATAGTGAAGATCATTTTTAGGCAGATGTTGTCATGTCCGACTGCTTTGGAGCTAATCGCCAACAATGCCCTTTTAACTGTGTCAACTCCGACATATCTCATGTTGAAGGGAGTGGTTTTGGGAAGTGACCTAGAGCGCAGGCTCCGAAGAGTGGCTTGCTTGACAGTAGAGTCCATCACAACGGGCGGTGCGGAGAGAAATTGATTAAGAGCGTTGAGATCGACATTACCTGAATGCGTGTCCTGGGCCTGGGACTTGCCAATACCAAGTGTCCTGAGAAATTTCCACACCTGAGCAGGAGTGTACCTTTCGATACACTCAAAGATGTGGCGGCGTTTGGCGTCGCGACAGAGACGATTGCAACGATTTCGAAGCGATTTGTAGGTGAGAAAATTGTCATCTGTCGGATCCTTTTTGTACCTGCACTTAGCCCGATCTCTCTTGGTCATAAGTCGCTTGATATCATCGTTTAGCCAGGGAGCAGGCAGGTGCTTCACTCTAACTTTTTTAATGGGAGCATGTTTGTCGTAAAGTCCCAGGACAATTGTATTGAAGCTGTGAATTTTGTCATCAACGCTCTCGCTCAAGATGACAGGGGACCAATCGACCAGTGAAACATCAGACTTGAGGGAATCATATATGCAAGAATAAAGTATATTTACAGATTTTGTTATTTAAATTGGTTATATTAATTTCAGACTCCCTGATTTTTTTTAACACATTTTACCCCTTATAGACCAATATTGGATATTCTGAAATTATATTTTGTATCGAAAAAAAATAATTGTTATTATTGTAGAATCTGATGATATTTGCCTGAGTTCAGGTGTTAGCTAAACACAAAAGTAGTCGATTCCGGAATCAAAAGTGCATTCCAACTTTTGATTCCGGAATCGACTACTTTTGTGTTTTCTCACTATAGAATCGGCGCCATATTTACAAACACACATTGCAACTCCTCTTACACCATGCAGACATACACATTTGCACCGGGAATGCAAAATTTACTTTTAGTAAATAAATATGATTTGACGACCGGCTTAGCCTAGCGGGTAGTGACACAACCTACGAAGCTGTCCTGGTCCTCGGTTCGAATCCCGGTAAGGGCAAATATTTGTGTAATGAGCATCAATATTTGTTTCTTAGTCTTGAATGTTTTCTATGTATGTACAGATGTAGTGAATAATCCTTTCCTATCGGCAAAACTCGGAACAACGATAACACCCGAATGGTGCCGATGTGTCTATGAATTACTGTAATAAATCGCATACTTTATTTATCAATGTCAAATGTCAAATTGCCCGTTTGACGTATATTACACTGAGATGTTAAAACCACCACGATTCTATCATATAAAGAATTCGTTAGGTAAACAAAAATATAACTAGTTACTGAGGACGTTTTATTTCAATAAAACGCACTGATAAAAACCAAATTCTGGTTGGGATGATCTAATGATTCTATAAGGATTAGAACCTCAAAAGTCTAACTATAAGTCAAAACTACTGTAGGATTTTGCAGACCTTTTTTATAACAATAAATTTTTGAATTAATTAAAAATACTATGACATAACAAAAAAGACACCTCAACATAAAACAAAACAAACCAGCAGATAAATTAATATAAATAAATATGATTTTCTGATTGGATGAACGACTTCGATTATGACAGCGGGATAAGAGGAGGAGGAGCGGGGTGGACAGTGTGATGCGAAACAATACTTCCAACTTCCATATCACAGTCAGAATCAGAACTATTTTCTGGTGCATCATCGTCAGAGTTTTCATGAACGGTGATTACAAAACTAGCCATATAATTTTCCAACTCAGGTTCGTGTTTTCGGTACTCGTTTTCGCATTTGATGGCGTGGTCACATACTTTGGCCCAAACATCGGAACCAATCATATTAACCTTTTCCTGTACCAATTGTTTCACAGTAGTCATATTCATACTGATGTTTCTTTTGGATACGTATCCCTTTATTTGAGACCATAAGTTTTCAATCGGATTGAAATCAGGATGATATGGTGGCAATCTTAGTACGCTGTGTCCATATTCGTTCATAAGTTTATCTATAGAGTATTCTACAAAGTCTTGTTTGTACTTGCAAATCATTTCATATATTTCAAGTTTTGTTAATGACGGATCAATCGGAACGTTATGTTTGGATAGCCAATCAATCATGTCTTGCTTCCTGGTATTTGAATTAGGAGGTTTTTCTACGTACTTATTATGATATGCAGCATTATCTACTACTAGTACCGAATGTGGAGCTAAGTTTGGAATGAGTTGATTACGAAGCCATTTTTCATAGTTTTCATTGTTCATCGCGTTGTGATAGTCACCTGTTTTATCAGTAGACTGTTAATAAACAATCTCTCTCCCTTGCAATCTGTACTTTTTTATCGCGGCTAAAAACTTTACTCTTTTTAAACGAACATCATCTTTCTCGATAAGTAATTTTCTTTTCTTTTATACCGAAATCCCATTTTTCTAAGAATTTTTCTTAGCGTAAAGTCACATCCCTTAAAATTTATGGCTTCGGATAACTTGGACTTCAGGGCTTTAATTGTAGGTACTTGTTTGTATATCAAATGGAAATTATACACTAATCGGCGTATAACGTTGTAGTCAAAATCGTCAAGACCTAGACAAAATAATTTATTTGGTCTACCGAACTTTGCCGACTTCGGACTATTGGAGGTGGATTGATTTATGTATTCTTTTTGCAATATTTTATTTATTGTTCGTTGAGAAATTCCACTGGCCTCCGAAACTCGTTTTTGGACTTTACAAAAGTAAGCAGTATAGTTGGTATGTTTGAATTTATCATTTTCAGTTAAGAAATATAAATAAATATTGAAAATAACTTCGCAGGCTTGCCGATCTAAACGTTTCCCTTTTCTTAGTGCTTTCGGCATGTCTGTTATAAATTGTTAATGTGGATCGAATAAAATCAATGTTTATTATTTACAAAAATGACAGACAAGAGTGAAATGTAAAGTCAAAAAAAATATATATATAGGTGGCCTGCATTAATACAGGAGTCCATGAAGTTTATCACAAAATCTAACATAAATATCAACAAAATATTTCTGTGGTATTAACTACTCTATATAGATACTTCCTCTTGCAATGCGACCGTTCCCTACGTTGTCTCGATGGGTACTGAGTGCGAGTGAAGTAGTAAGACAAAAACGAACATTTCCGAGAAAATACGAAAGGAAAGGATTATTCACTACATCTGTACTTAAGTATTTATCTCTATAAAATATATTTTCGTCTAGTACCCATAACACAAGCCTTGCTGAGCTTACTATGGGCCTAGTTCGATTTGTGTAAGATTTTCCTCTAATATTTATTTATTTATTTATATGCATCCGTATTATTATACAATCCCGGAATACCGGAATATTTAAATTTAATATTTTTCAAATAGTCGCTTCCATACTATGCATCCGATTAGTTATAATCACTTATAATGCATCCCCGGATTTACTGGCATACCGGGATTTATAAAAAAAAGATATTTAAGAAGCCGCATCCATAATTATCCAATCTTTAATTATAAGCGTATACATGAGAATGTGGTTCACCGTTGAGTTACTTAAATACTGTAGTTTTGGCGTAAATGGAAGTGACTTAAACCCCGAAATACCTTTTCTACCTGTGCGTCAGTTATTTTAAACCTTATCCATGTGACATGGGAAAGTAGAGAGCAAAACCGTCGCTGGAAGACCCAACCAACTGATAGCTGAATCAACAAGAATATTTTCTCGTATGTTCTAATTATCATTTAATTCTGATGCTAGTGAAGCCAGGGAGGTGCCTACTGGTTTAGAAGTGTGCAACTCACAATTTACAACTCTTCATTGATAGCAAATAATGCAATGTGAGCTTTAATTACGTCCAACGACTACTCGATTAACTTGACATCGAGATACAACTCGTTATTTCGTATATGACTTACGTGTTCGCCCACGCCATATGCCACTTGCAGAATTGTCTCGCTTAATAGATTTCCAATAGTGAACCAAGGTTATTTATGATCTCGGTCGGATATACCAGCTGAGAATGAATGAACTATCTATTCAATGATATACTATTGTAAGTATAAAGAGGTCTTTGATATGTTGGCTTGCACGGAACGGAAACGTGCTTTTTACTACGAAACTAACCACGCCACGCACGAGTAAATCGAAATCCCAAATGAATAAATTCATGTAATTTTGGCAGTCGACCTAATAGAGAATAATGGAAGAAAATTATGTAAGACATCAGTTGATTAATTCAGAACAACACTCGCGAGCAATAAACTGGAATCGCGCGTTGCTCTGAACAAATTTTTGCAGTTTCTATTCAATGAACTATGGGTTGTGGTATATCATTTGAAAGGAAATTTTGTTAGCTTTCAACCTCTTTCAATATCATAACCAAAGATTGTTCACCTTATATCATGGAACGTAGAATGGTATTAAAAAAAAAAACCATATTGTTTAGGAGTCCTGATACCCTATTTTAAATTTGTCATCAGTCCAATACTTCATGTCACTCGGAACACTGAAGCTAAAAGAAAATGGAAACCACACCTATAGGAGCCGCTCAAGTCGTCATCCTAATCCAGCCAGGGTTGTCTCAGCGTATTAACGCTCGACAGCTTCTTCTGGGCCGTCTGTGTCTCGAAGGTATACAAGAGGTTCAGGGAGACTGAAAACTTAGTCCGAAGACCAGGATCTGGCCGACAGCGATGCACTTCGGTGAGAGATGACCAATTTATTTTCACCACTTCTCTCCGAAATCGACATACGACTGGCGTCCAGCGGCAGCTCAAGGGAGTTTGAGGCAAGGCTGTCAGCGAGTGGACAGCGAGACGAAGACTCAAAGAAGCGAGCTTGACCCTAAAAAGGCCAGCCACAGGGCCCAAATTGTCTCCAGCCCACGGACAAGCCCGGCTTCAGTTTGCTCGCGATCACTAGATTGGGATTTGGAGCGATGGAGTCGGACGAAACCAGGATGTGCCTGCATTGTAGCGACCGTCGACGTGGAGTATAGAAGACCGGGGGGAGCGATTCGCACAATGCTGTTTTGGGGAAACAGTGGCATACGGCGTCCTGTATGATGTGGGCCCTCCCATTGGGATTTCTATTGAAGCGAAAACGGAGCTGATATTCATACCTGGTAGAGGTCGGGGAGGAGGGCTAACAGCAGAAAGATACATCAACGACATTGTCTAGGCCATGTACTCCCCTACGCCGGATTTATTGGCGAAGATTTCCTGCTAATGCACGATAATGCCACCTCTGCAGTGACTAGAAATTACTTGGAAGAAGTCGGGATTCTTACACTAGGCTGGCCAGCCATCAGTCCTGACTTGAATCCGATTGAACATATGTGGGTCGAGCTGAAAAGGCGGGTACGAGGAAGATGACATCTCCGGCGTCAATAGAATACCTGAAAACTGCTTTAGTCCAAGTGTGGCAGGAAATCCCACAGGATTCCACCAGGAAATTCATTCGGTAAATGAAAAACCGTTTACAGAGTCGTTAGGGCCACATAAAACACAAAATATTGAGAGGGAAATTACAGAAATTGTATTTTTTTAGGGTTCCGTACCCAACGGGTAAGAACGGAACCTTATTACTAAGACTTCGCTGTCCGTCCGTCTGTCACCAGGCTGTATCTCAAGAACCTAGCTAGCTAGAGAGTAGAAATTTTCACAGATTATGTATTTCTTGTGCCGCTATAACAACAAATACTAAAAAACAGGATAAAATATTTAAGGGGGCTCCCATACAACAATTCTTTCAATACCACATACAAACTTATGGATGCACCTGGTTACGTACATGGAGTGTGAAAGTAACCGCACCAATAACTTTGTAAACAATATTTTGCTGTGTAAAATCCAAACTATTCACTCCACACCATCGCTTCCATTGAACGGTGGTACGGAACCCTTCGTGCGCGATTTAGACTCGCACTTGACCGGTTTTTTATCTTTTCATATTACTTCCTATTCATTTAGACGTCCACAACTTCGACCTATGGCAATTATTCCTTAATTTTAGGTAGAGAATTAAATTAATTTAAAATCTTTTTGATATCATTTGAAAGCCAACAAAATTGTCTTTCAAATGATATACCACAATCCATAGTTCATTGCATGAAAATTGTGGGGATTTGTTTTGAGCAGTGGTTGCTTATGTAAGCCGACTACATAAAATTAGTAATTCTTTTAAAGGCAATTGTATACGCTGTTACAATAAGGTCCCTACTGATATTAAAAACTTACCTTTAGACAAGTTTAAAATAATAATAAAACAGAAATTGTATAAAAAAGGTTACTATAGGATATCTGATTACTTAGAGGACAAATGTCCATGGGAATAGATTGTTTGAGTAACAGGCTGTTTCGATATATAATTAGCATTAATTTTGTAATTTGACAATATTTTATTTAAAAAAGGAAACGCAAAAGATGCGACGACTGTGGAGTTTCTTCGGTGAGCTCTTCTCCACAGATTCCGCCATTGTGTTAGTGAACTCACCCAAAAAAATGTAATGACGGATCTAAGTGATGTAACAACATCCTATGGAAATAAATGATTTTTGATTTGATTTGATTTGCGCGATGAATGATTCCAGTTTATTGCTTAGAGTGGAAAATAAACCAGGAATGGATGCATTGTTTCTAACACCCCTTACACCCCCGCTCCGATGCCCCCCTAAGCCCCCTATGTCGTCCCATTTGCAAACGTCAGATGATTGATTAAATACACCATTCTCAATCAGTAAGCATCAATCGTCGATCAGCCCCAGATCGCAATATCTCAAGGCTTGCGTCCTAGTCGGTTCTGGTTGTGCAAGGCTCGCGTCGTGGGCGGCTGCTGCCGTGGGCGGGCGAGTGTTCCGCCTGCATTGATGTCATCTGTCCTGCGGCCCGCTGGCCTGCCATGGCCAAGTGACGACTTTGGGTATTCGCAGGTGGCTTTTGGTCAAACTGCTTTTGTTTTGGCATAGATTGACGATTCGTTTGATCGCGATCTGTTCGGGTAGGAGAATTGGGGCCAGTGTCGAGATTTAATTAGTTTCATGACTATTCTTGATGTAAGTTTCTTCGTTCGTTAGATGATTGTCTGTTAGCATAGTATGCGATTCAAAGTAAATGTGAATTGCTCTTCCATTGCGAAATAATATCTAGTTTTAATAAGGAATGTCTTAACCAATTATCTTGATCAAAGATCTGATTTGGCTTAATCGGTAAACGAATTTTATGTTAAGAAAGCGTTAATAATTCGATTGGATTGGATGTAGGAAGAAGATTTGTATTCAGTGATACAGTATTAGATGGGAATCGAATCATTTTACGATAACCTATACGAACATTTCACATATTAGTACCTATAAAAGTCTTCGATTCAAGCAGAATTAACAATTTGTATTATCGATTGATTTTATTTCAAATTTTTATATTCCTAAACACCTGTGTGTTTAGGAATATAAAAAGTTGAAATAAAATCAATTAATTAGCGGCGTCCTCATAATTGAGAGACTGTTCTCTCAATTATGAGGACGCCGCTAATGAAAAGGGTAGGTAGGCTCCAAAATGTTTTTATTTTTTATATTTTTTTTTTTGTTTTACAACAAACGAATTAATTTGCACTATAATCCACTACTAACGATTAGTCATAAGAAATATCTGAAAAAACTTGGTTTTTCAAATTTCGGGGGCTAAGATTTTTTTTTTCATCATATATTTTTTTTAATTTACTACTAACGAAAATTGTTTTACTACTTTCCACTACATATCTATATCTTTAGAAAAACGCAACAATAAAATATTTTTTTTTAATGTCGGGTGCCAAGTTCACACAGCTTAGTATGAGTTACGCCATACATTTTTGGGACGTACGGTACCTGTTTTATTAAAGACTTAATAAAGTGTTCAAAAGTGTTGTTCTTTCTTGATTTTTGAAAGGAACCAGATATATCCTGTTTTTGATTTAATTAGCTAGATTCTAGGTGAACGATTTCCCACGAAGCAAATCCGACAAAATTCATGCATCGGTAACAAAACCGCACTTGTAACAAACTATTGTGCAAATGGTTGCTTCTGCTTGTCAAGCATATTCAATATGCCTGATTGTATAATCTTAACTTATCATGCGAAGTTTTTTGCATCAAAGTTAAGACTTCATGTAATTGATAGGAATCTTTTACTTTTATATTAGAGCCTCTAGTTTTATTTACCCCTAGAAGTTATTTAACGGTTTTAGATATCAACACTATTTAGCTGTTATCTACATAGACTTTTCTTGTACTTTTGGAAGTTTTGATGAACTTGACGCCACATATTAGGAATATCACTAAAAGTCCAGTGACTCTTAATTCATTTGGTAAAAGAATTTTCCCTCCACCACACAGTATTTCAATCAGCCATCTCTATTTACACCAAGAAAGAAACGCTTCCCAATGACACAGCCACATTGCGGCATTCGTAACCCCAACTCGAGCTGGGTAACCCAACGGGCGTGGATAATCTAGCCGCAGAAACGTTCGCTCGGGGACAATAGCTCGCGTGCCCAACTGCCCACATCCATTCAACAGCTGGCTACTGCAATCGCTGCTTACACTTGCCTAACACGATTGGCCGGTTGCCGATACTGAGTTTTATTGACACACTTGAGCCTCACTCAACTATGACTGTAACTCAAAGTTCGACCAGAAAACATACATTATGGGTAGCCAGATAAGGTTCATTGATGACGTTACAAGCGCCATTTATTAATGTCGATGACTTATGTATTGTAGTATGTGTGTGTATCTGGGCGACTTGTTTACTCTATGAGTGCTTTGTATGGCATTTTTGTATTTAAAAAAACTTAAAAGTATGTAGAAACTGAGACTCCAAAAGAAAATTGGGTACACTTGTCTTTCCAAAATTACTCTCAATGAGTCCAATCTTCCTATTTCCGCTTTTATTTGCTAATCCTATGAGATAACAATATGTTGTATACTTGTAATTTTTTCATTCAAACGAAAAGGAGATTTAAGTTGAAGTAATCACGATACAGCAGATGCTTTACAACCTTAATATATATATCATAGAATATATCAACCATATGCCGTATATTCATGGCGATCCAAATAAGTATGTAAATGATAATGTGCTTGCGCGGGCGCCCCGCGTCGCTTGTCTAGCTAGAGCCGGCTCTAACCGGATCGCTGACTCATGTCTTACATTTATTCACCCATAGGTAGTGGTTGAGGTTCTGAAAAAAAATGCTCACTTCATTCATCTGTAACGAGTAACGACGCAATGCACTAAACATAACCTTCAATAATGTCTAATGTACGGAAGTCTGGTTTTTCTTACATCCCTTTACTCGTTGCTCATATTATAAACCATATGTACAGGTACAGTATATTTGAGATAAATGACGTTATTGTCCAGGATTTCAATAGAAAAATATTGGGCTTTTTTTTCTGAAATATCTACTATAGTCAGATTAACTTAGATACAACGTCAACGAGTTCGCTTTCTCAAAGCCCAGTATTTTGCAAGCACCATTCATTGTACATCATTGTCTGCCACCAGGGCACTTGGATTTCATAGAATGTCTGTAATTTTTGAACTTTTTAAAATAGACGACTTGAATTGCTAGTTGTTTTTATCTCAAGAGTATATAAGTAGTTTCTATTCCGCCCGCGCCGTGTGGTTAGATGAGCGAGAGTGACTGGCGGTTGGGTTGGCTTACTTAGCGGCAGTAGGTCAGTGGTGTTGTGGCGCCTTGCTGCTGATACTACAGTAAAGTAAAGTTGTTCATGGATGGTATTAGATTGACGGGTTTTGTTTCCCTGTCGGGTTGCCCTGCCATTTCATTTCTCACTCTCGGAAGTTGTTTGGTTTCAAAACTTATTTTTGATATGAGCAACTTGAGCTTACTACACAATTGTTTAGGTTGCATGTACTGTACTGTGGGTATAATATTAATTTTAGTTAGGAATTCTAGACACATTCCGTCTTACCACTTACCACAACAACAAGGGCATAAAACAAGCCATTTCATCCAAGACTTGCACAATTAAGTCAAGAATAAAATGGGTTTTAAGACCGAGTTATAGATTCTGCTTTACACATCGATTGTGAGGAAATAAAACAGGGATAATGTAAAAAATACTTTCTAAGAATGTATTGCCTTGTTTGCCGCTTCTCCAGAGCATGAAATTTTCATACGTTTTAAGATGAATTTGTTTGGATTTACGCGGCAATGTCTGTTCAGTAACTCATTTGCTTTTTTCTATTAATGTGTTAAGCGTATGCATTATTACCTCTTCACTTGACGAAATATCAATAAACTTTCGTAAAACAACAAGTTTTGCAAAGAAACAACTAGATAAAGGTAAAAAAAAACAAGTAAGTCTCTTTCCCGCCACTCTATTTTTTATTTTTTTTATATTCTGAATGTTATTTTTAGCTTAGGTTGTACGCGAGTAAAAATAACACAACATCTTAAACTTGTTTAAAATAAAAGTTTAATTCAATTTTATTTCACAATTTCTTTAATATCTCCATAATAATCGATGATCGTTTATATTTCTCCATTATTAATATCAGTTCACGCCAAAATTCATGTTAATCTTTCATCCAATTTTTAGGTTTTAATTTCCATATTTGAATCAAGTATATTTGCTGGTGCTGAAAAGACATGATTTCAATTAATTTACACGAAAACACTAAGGTAGAGGTGGGCGAGACACTTGGCTACACGGGATGACGGACGGTGGACCAAAGCAATAAGTAACAGTGCAGTTGTACAAGAGGCGGAGGGAGATACGGCCAGCAAGTGGGCATTGTCCAACGATATTATCAAGTGGACATCTCTCTGCATGCGGCGGTGGGCAGAGATCCTTGGAGACGCAATATAGACAATAAGTAACAGTGCAGTTGTACAAGAGGCCGAGGGAGATACGGCCAGCAAGTGGGCATTGTCCAACGATATTATCAAGTGGACATCTCTCTGCATGCGGCGGTGGGCAGAGATCCTTGGAGACGCAATATAGACAATAAGTAACAGTGCAGTTGTACTAGAGGCCGAGGGAGATACGGCCAGCAAGTGGGCAATGTCCAACGATATTATCAAGTGGACATCTCTCTGCATGCGGCGGTGGGCAGAGATCCTTGGAGACGCAATATAGACAATAAGTAACAGTGCAGTTGTACAAGAGGCCGAGGGAGATACGGCCAGCAAGTGGGCATTGTCCAACGATATTATCAAGTGGACATCTCTCTGCATGCGGCGGTGGGCAGAGATCCTTGGAGACGCAATATAGAAAAGAGGCGTATGTCCAGCAGTATGTTGATGTGGGCTGATCACAATTATGATGTTGATTTTCTAGGTTTCCGTACCCGAAGGGTTCCAAACGGGACTCTATTACTAAGACTTCGCTGTCCGTCCGTCCGTCCGTCCGTCCGTCTGTCACCAGGCTGTATCTCAAGAACCTAGCTAGCTAGAGAGTTGAAATTTTCACAGATTATGTATTTCTGTTGCCGCTATAACAACAAATACTAAAAAACAGGATAAAAGAAATATTTAAGGGGCTCCCATACAACAATTCTTTCAATACCACATACAAACTTATGGATGCACCTGGTTACGTACATGGAGTGTGAAAGTAACCGCACCAATATCTTTGTAAACAATATTTTGCTGTGTAAAATCCAAACTATTCACTCCACACCATCGCTTCCATTGAACGGTGGTACGGAACCCTTCGTGCGCGATTTAGACTCGCACTTGACCGGTTTTATTTACCTTTTCTGTTTCGATATCCAGAAAAATTAGGTGTTGTTTAGTTGCTCGTCATCACTACCCAGGGTGAGTGGACCAAGTATTTCATTTCCTGAGCAACGATTAGTTATTTATCCCCAACCAAAACTCGAAAAGAAAACAAACTTCTGTCTGACGAACTTTCAAAGAGACAGTTCCGTTCCGTTTCGCCGCTTATATTTTAGACGGTGTTGATAAACGTACTTGAATGAACGGGTTTTCTTAAAAAAATAGGAATATTGTAATACCTTACCTAACCATGTTTTATTGCTAAGTGTCTATTACTAACTAAATTACGCATACAATTATCCATCAAAATACCTAGTCGGTCCTTAAGTTCTGTCACAAGGTTTTTGATAGATAAAACTCAGCAATAAACTTTTTCTTATTCGTATTATACATGATTAAAAAGCTTATTTTATACGAATCAAACTGCAATACAATACATTTTGTACGATTATCGCAAAATGACAAAAAACCTTATAACTTGAGACAATCGCGAACCCAAAACACGCCGCAACTGACAAAAATACCACTTACCACAAATTTAATAAAAAAACAGTGTTCCAGATAACCAACAAGGTTTTATTTATTTATTCTGAAACCTCGATTTTAGACCATGCTTAACTATTAAATCAAATGCTAGTTGCATTTGATTTTCTGTTAGCTTTCAGTTCCAACTGCTCCCAAAGAGAACTTTACGTACTTTTTACGTTTTCAGAAAAACGTATAAAAATGATCTTGTGGGCAACAAGTACACTACGTAAAATGTGAATATGAAAATTAGTTTTACCCAGACTTAGTTATCTTATGCTTCAAAATGAAGGTAACGGGTTCAGGGAGGGTTCTGGCTAAAATCTCACATAAGTTTGAAAGGTTTTAAGAGTCGTGGAAAAAAGATAAAGTGAATCACGTCCGTATTTTTGATTGGGTAAAAAAGTGCAAAATCTCTGAAGAAACTAGCATTGTGTAATATGGCTTTAAGCATTTAAATCCAATAATCGTTCTAATTTATCAGTATTTAATGAGCTATCAAACCATATATAGTATTAAATAAAATGAAACTGGGTATTATTTACTATGCGGCAAAATATTTGTGACAGAACTTATGGACCGACTAGGTATGTATTTATTCGTAAGTAATTTGCGTAAAATGGAACAGATGCACGAACTTTTTGCAGTGTGGCCATAGGTGGATTATTTGTTCGTTATTTAGAAAGACACTCACTGAACAAGTTTTTGTGGTAAAGAAATTTAGAAGCCTCATACGAATTGTTAACGGAATAATCATGATATAAACAAGTGTTGGTACTGAGTTTTGTTTTTAGTAAGGCGGATTGAGTTTTAATCGACGACGTTTTATTAAATCACAACTTGTACTGGAAGTTATTTCGTGGTCATAAAGGACTGAGGGAAGGAGCATTACTTCGTCAAACACTTAACGCAAGGGCTCGTAGCTCGTTGCCATTTCACGACTTTGGCCTTCTGACAGGGCGCTGTCACTAGAGACACAACTCACTAGAGACATGGGGATATTTTGAAAGTTTTATTGGTGGCAAGTTCAGCTATCTGCTATACAGCAACCATTTGAACTTTGTTCCTAAAACCTTTTCTCCTTTTTGCTTAGGTGTTACATATTCGCACTACTTTGCTGTAAGTTGGTACGTCAAAATGAAAGTCAAATTTATTTATTACTGTAGATATTAACATATACTTAGCAAACGTCATTTTTTGCCTCTTCTCTACATTGGACCACTGTGGAAGAAGCAGGGCGTAGAAACTACCACAGATTGATTTTTAGATATCTTTTAAAAATTGTTTGTGCTTAACTGATACAAATATTACAATATTAATTATTATAATTAATAAGCAGGAATAAATAATAGCAAAATTATTTAGTCTTATTATACAGTCCCATAATTTAAGTAGTCTTGAACTTTATAATATCCCTTTTTCGACAAAGTCGCTTTAAAATGCTTTCAAATTTCAATTTCAAAATTTCCAGTGGGATCTTATTGAAGTAGAGAATGCACTGACCCTTCAAAGAATTGCTAAACTTCGCGAGTCTAAACCTAGTTTATGATTATTTTTTAGGTTAACATTACAGCTATCGCTAAGTTTGGAAAATGTTGTAAGGTTCTTGCATAGATACATTTTTTGAAAATAAATTGACTAACTACAGTTAGTATGTCAATTTCTTTAAAAAGCTCTTTTAAGAAGTCTCTTCGTTTTAAATTATATATTCCTCGAATAGCTCTTTTCTGTAAAACAAATAAAGATTGAATATCGGCTGCTTTCCCTCACAACAAGATACCTTAGGACATGACACTATGAAATTAACTAAAATATACTATCCTAGATGTAGCCACATCCGTGTTTTTGTCTGATGTTCCTAATAGCGTAAGCCGC
Source organism: Argyresthia goedartella (assembly GCA_949825045.1). Lineage (NCBI taxonomy): Eukaryota > Metazoa > Arthropoda > Insecta > Lepidoptera > Argyresthiidae > Argyresthia > Argyresthia goedartella. The sequence goes on from OX463810.1 coordinate 755,960, forward strand.
AGAACTTAATTTACCAGCTAATATATCTATGTGGAGTCCCCACTGCAATTTGCTATCAATGGTTATTCCAAGAAACTTCATATCATTTACTAATTTTACTGTGTTGCTGTCTAACACTCACTTGCCTGACATTTGGAAGTGAGAATTTGATACACTTGGTTTTACCAGCGTTTAACAATAAATTTTTAATTGTGGACCAATTCAACCAATTAATTAACATCATCAAAATCTTTCAGTCAATTTCTCCACCATGAAGTTGTTTTGTACGGTTGAAATATGAGAGCATTGTTGTGCATAATCTTTTCAAATATTTTACTTAGAGCTGGAAGAACACATATTGGTGTGAAACTTTAAGGATTACCACTTAAACAGAGGTATAAGTTTACCGTGTTTCATGAGGTCTGGGAAAACTCCATCGCCAACACATTCATTGAATATATAAGCTAAGTGTGTGGCTATTACTAGAATTACAGAACCAATGACTGACTGATATACCCCACAGGTCTTCGGTATTTTTACGGTACCATAATATTAGACAATTCCTTAACATCAATGTGCCTAGCTAACGTCCAGCTTTAGTTTTGAATTCTTAGGATGGTTTTCTATCTAGGGGTGGGGAGTTTTAGACAAGCAGACTTTCATGATAATCAATAGCTTGGTATATGGCTAGCGCTGTTTTGTGACATTCCTGTGTAAGGGACTATACTCCCTTCCCTTCTCTGTATCGAAACATTGTTAACTTAGTGTGTTACCGCGTACTGGTGGCACTGAATAATTGAATACATCCGCAATGTAATTGCATGATATTTTTCTGCTCAATCATTATTTTCCTTCCAACGCATGTTATATGATTTACGGTACAGCGGTCGTGGGAGCGAGCGTGTGCAGATTAATTTTCTGCTTATAGCTGTAGTAGCTGATGCCCGGAACTTCGTCAGCGACGGGATTACGGAGGGTGGATGTGGATTGAACAAACATTATGAAGTCGACGGGACCTCAATGAAATACATACATTCACAAATTGGTACAGGATTGAAGATTGGCGATTTAGTGATTAGGCTTATGCCCCTTTGTTGGCTGTTGAGCGTGATGGTAATGATGATGATAATGAGAGAATTTCCTTATAGAGCACATTGACTGGTTTTCCTCTTGTGATAATATAAAAAGATTATCTTCATTTGTAAGCCGCGAGCAAGCAACATAGCTATACATAAAATTCAAGCAGACCTTAAGTCTATTCCAGTAGCCATAAGAGTCCGCCCCCCAACACCTCGTGTTTTAATCCGTGCCGCATATGTTGCAAAGGGCTAACAGGGCTACTCTATTATGATTACGTTGGCGAAGCCTGAAAAGGTTAGCAACTCCAATTCGTTTATTTGTCCAGCAGCAATCGTTGTTCTGTTTGAAGGGGGCGCTTCGCTCCCCCTAACCCCCGTCTTTTGCTCCTTGCGGTTTGTGTTCACCGCGCCAGCCAGTGTTAACTGCTCTTTTTTGCCGAGAAGCAGTCGTTGTTTCTGTTTCAATGGGGCCGGGAGGGGGGGGGGGGGGGGGTTCCGTTCATGATCTATGTAACAGTCACATAAACTACTATTATCTACACATGTATCATAAGCCCTCTTTACTGCGTCTGCAAACAGAATGTTAAGACCAGCATAATGAAAAAAACTTATTTCTTATCTGAAAATTTGTACATTATGACCATAATGTACCGAAATTTGTCAAAACTGCAGAGCAATTATCAATACCACCATGACGGTCGAACATGCGGTTCCTGAACACATCAAAGAGAGCTTATGATATGTGTGTAGATAAACTAGTGTATGTAACTGTACATAATAAGGCATTAAAACTCTCGAGTGATAATATACGAAACTCGCCTTCGGCTCGTTTCATTAACCCACTCTCGAGTACTAATGCCCTTCATTATGTAGCAGTCACATAAACTACTATTATCTACACACGTATCATAAACCCTCTTTACTGCGTCCAAAAACAGCACGTTAAGTACAGCATAATGATATACTTCTTGGTAAAAACTCATTTCTTATCTTAATATTGATACAATATGACACATAATGTACCAAAATTTGTCATATTATGACATTCAAATCAAATCAAATCAAAAATCATTTATTTCCATAGGATGTTGTTACATCACTTAGATCCGTCATTACATTTTTTTGGGTGAGTTCAAATTTAGAACGCCGACGCCCGCTTGCGTGCCGCCCCTAGTTTATCTGTGAAGTTGGTACTACTGAACAAGCTAAACAACTGCAGAGCAATGATCAATGCCACCATGACGGTCGAACATGCGGTTCCTGAACACATCAAAGAGAGCTTATGATACGTGTGTAGATAAACTAGTGTATGTAACTGTTTGTAAGTGAGGGCCCCACCCTCAGCATAATGCTGAATTAGTGCCTTTTGCACACCAAAGACACACCGTGACTCTACCGCCTACTGTGTTGATATTTGACAAGGTAGTCCACTAAGTCTAGAAACGTGTCTCAAGCTGAACCTATTTCAACCAACACGTTTGACAGTAATTGTATATTTCCACCTGTTGCATTTTTATAAGTATCTTTTTTGTGTTAAAAAGTCAGCATTTGACTATGACGTCACATGCTAGTATTTCATAGAACTCATTATCACATTACCGTTTTGACAGTTCCTAAAAGTATCTGTTTTGACTAGTAGTCAAAAAACGTATTGTGTTTTATTTTTGTCTTTTTTATTTATGTAAGGTGTGTTTATTTGTTTGTGTGCAATAAAAGTCTTTCTTTCTTTCTTTCTTTCTTTCTTTCTTTCTTTCTTTCTTTCTTTCTTTCTTTCTTTCTTTCTGTCTTTCTTTCTTTCTTTCTTTCTTTCTTTCTTTCTTTCTTTCTTTCTTTCTTTCTTTCTTTCTTTCTTTCTTTCTTTCTTTCTTTCTTCTCTCTCTCTCTCTCTCTCTCTCTCTCTCTCTCTCTCTCTCTCTCTCTCTCTCTCTCTCTCTTCTTTCTCTCTCTCTCTTTCTTTCTTTCTTTATTTATTTCTTTCTTTCTTTACATAATTAGGCATAAAAACTCTCGAGTGATCACTCTCGAGTTTGAATGCCCTCCATTATGTAGCAGTCACCTAAACTACTATTATGTAGTAAAATTACCGATCTTGTACGGGATAAGACGATGTTCGTGAAATTTGGTAAATAGCGTTTTTGGTGAAATGTGGCCTAGCAAGATCGTTGTAATAATAAATAATACCAAACTCATACACAGTTCGCAAAACGTATTTTGGAAATAAAGTGCCTAATATACAAAAATCTTTTAATGACAAAAAAAACAACAACGCCGGATTTAAATGAACCAAAGCCTAAACTTTGTTCCTACTAATCTTCTACCAGTGAAAACCTCATGTAAATCGTTTCAGCCGTTGTCCATGAACAAACAGACAGACAGAAACTAATTAAATAAATCGCTGATTTGTGTTTATGGCTGTTAGTAACCCACTTTATTTTTTTACTTTTCTTCATTGTACATTTAATACGCACCAGTTCTACTGTTTTAATATATGTATTGACTCATATTGATATTTATTGATTGATGAAAACCATCTCTATACGCTGCACATGCTATAATGTTTATTAAAGTACATCACCATTCACCACTATTCAACAGACAGTTTTAAATAACGAATCAGGAAAGTTGAACCGGATTGACTCTACTTCGTAAACTTATATTTTACTTCATAGTCGAAACAAAACTTAACTATTAGTAATTTAGTTCAAAACACTCGTTGGGTCAATGACATTGGCAGCACGCGACTGAATAAAATTGTCACGAGCTTGGCTCCTCTGTATTTTACCAAGATCTCTGGGGTTTCTGCCAGTTGCATGGTTAGTGTTGACTTGGATGGGTCCATCTGAGCTGGTCGGGAGGATATGTCGTCTTGGATCAGTGCCAAAGTATAAAATCTATGTTACTGCTGATTGAAACTATGGATCTTTTAAATTGTCAATACCAGAATTGCGCCACCTGTATTTTAGATTAGTTGTTATTCTTATCAAAGAGTATCAGCATTCCATCCGTCATCCAATTTAACTTCTGTATATTTTGTGTGGTTAAAACTTATTTAGTGGATGAGTGCAGAGCTGGAGATTCTTCGTTTGCCATTCGAAAGTCTGAGCTAGCACCACCTTTTTTGTCATTGAGTTGTATTATAATGAAAGAATGCTATATTTACAAAGAATGTAAATTGAAACTGCCTCTGCAATCGTCAAAAACTCTATGAAAGCGATGAATTAAAATCGTATCAGCTACGGCCGCGTTTATTTCTGTTACGGTCGCCGTCGGAGTATCTGTTCCAGTTTTGGTTATTTGTTGTTTTATCTCCATCTTGATGTGTTATCGTATTATCTGTTATCTCTGTGATGCAAATGGACGTAAACATGTAAGCTGACTTTTTGAAGGAATGCCTTAATATTCTTTTAGAATGTTCTTTTGATATTTAGCTGCAAGTCCATTTTTGTTCAGGTTTGATGCAGGATCAAATGTTGGAACTTGTCCAAACGAATATTTCCATATGAACGCCCAAGAGTTTTTAGTTTGTCGATGGATCTTATATTAAGTACGTTTCATAATTTCTTAAGTCTTTATTGGGTTCGCGCATTATTATGGACATAAAAGCAGTTTCTTTTAATTTATTTTATAATTTATCTACCAATACTTCGCACAATTTATTTCTCAATATCAATAGATTGAATAGTATTTACTTTATTAAGTAGTCTTTCCAAATTGGCACTGGCCGACACCGCCTACAAATACTTTTGGATAGGTATATATTCTGTTAGCGGTTTTTGTTCTGTATTTTTTGTTTGGCGGTTCGTTCCACTTTCGTTGGATCGGTTGCGGAGCATAACCATGGCAACCGTCGTACGAGTTCAATGCTTGTGGAGACAGTCTCTCGGTTTACATTTTTATTATTCCATTTCATTGTGGTACGTGGCATCGTCCTTCTAATATGGAGAGCTTAGTATATAGGTAGAATAGAGGACTCGTATCTAGACTAGGAACAAAGCGGAACTACGAGCAAGACTGCTACACCCAAGGCTGTAGTTCGGGGCAATGCAGTGCATATCTACTTCATTCGTGTTACATAAGTTAAAATGGTTACTGCATTATTGTGTTCTCATATTACTGTTATAAATATACAATATACACGAACCTAAAGCACTATAATGTGTTCAGAGAGTGCTCTGTTAAACCCTTAATGCATGGCCGAAATGGATCGCGATTTTCAACCTTATTGCTTGGTAATAAAGTTTAAAAACTATGAAACCATATATGGGTTAGTATGCAGTAAAGGGTTAAGATTATCCATGAATAAATAAAAAATACTTTACTGATACGGATCTACCTAACTTTCTATTCCGCCAAAGTTTTCAATATCGAATCGCTGTATATTCACACGTATATTCACTCTGATGGCTGGAAACATCATTTATCTTGATAATGACGTGGTACTTTCGCTAGATTCTGTCAAGTATTTGTAGGTTAATTAGGGGAGACGACCTTGCCGACCTCATACTATTAAACGCCATCTTTTTATGACTCAAAACTCAAATCATTTATTGCAAGTAGGCAAAATAATACACTTTTGCAAATCAAACACTTACTTAAGTCTTATTGTAAAAAATAAATCAAATATGATCAACTAAACTACTGAGTACATAACTGTTCATAACAATGTAGGATTAATTCCTGATTTTTGAAGGGCTTTAACTTTTGACTCTTGTTGAAATTCACTATTATTTGCAGAGATATTTGAAGTTTAATGTTTGTACGGGTTTTGGAAAAAATATAAGTAATTATCATCAAACAAACCGTGTAAGGCAAGCTTCCACCTTTTATGATTCCCTGTTTATTATGCCAAGCGCTATCCTCAGGGAATACAGTTGGTTTATTCAACTCTTTGTTTAGTTTACAGAACACTATACAGCGAGGGTAGCGTAGACAGACAGGTCAGGTCAGCAACTTTGCCCTTTCGTGCCGGATACTGTTTAGCAGAGGGTCCTTTTACTACTCCTATGTTTGTGATTGGTAATTGTGATTGTGATGGTTTGCAGGCGTCAAGGCAATTCATCAAGTAGATTTAAACTCCATTGAAAGCCGCGCGTTTTTGACTTATCTAAAGTTGTAAAGAGAGAACACTGAAAAGTCTACGTATTTTTTGGGAATGTCAAATTGGGACCTACATTATTTACGACAAGCGACCTTTTATAATTGACCGCCATATATCTTGTTTGCTCTTTTTTATTCCTAGGTCTTGGAAACATTAAAAGCTGATAGTCTTGTGTAATAAAAAGCTTTTTAGTCTTTCTCGTTCAGCGTAATGAAGAGGTTAAGCTCTGGTTGTTTTCAAGATCTTCATGTACTGTAAATATCTTGTCTGATTTGTCTCTTTTTAATCTTCGTCCATATAAATTAATTACTTATCTACTTCTGAATCGTTTTTAATTTCTTATCTACTTCGTCGTATAATATTTTGAATCATCTTTATACGAGTAACACCTTACGATGGTGACATTTATCAAATGATGAGCAATTGAGCACGTATGAGAATATGCCGAAAATATGAATCTTATAAAATTATTAATTAGGTACGTGATTTTCCAGCGGGCTGTATTTATATCATGCAATACAGATTCATTGAGAATTAAATTGAGAACATGTGGGTACGTGATATGGAAAGACAAAAGTAGAGCACATATTTGCTCATAAAGATGGGTACAACATGTGACGTTTATTACACCCTGATACACCGTAGACACACGTCGCTTACCCCCCGTAAATCTCCCCCATCTCTGGATTCCAGGGCGGGTGCACTCCGCCATTGTCTCCGGGGTGAACCTGGAGACACGCTCCGTCACAGTGGAGTGGTACGAGCGCGGCGAGACCAAGGGCAAGGAGGTGGAGATTGATGCGATCCTCGCGCTCAACCCGGAGCTGGTGGCCGTGCCGAGACACCACACGCCGCATCTGCAGCCGATGCCCAATAAGCTGGCCAGGGTAAGTTGTCGGCTTCAGAAAAGCCACTAGGTGCCGAAAAATAGAAAGTGAAAGTGCAACATTTTAAACATTAAAATTTGCCGCCGACCACAACTGCAGATGACGTGTCGTGTGAGGGTGTGAGCGAGACAGTGGTTGTGAACTACTACGCTCGGTGCCTCCTCTCGTTGGGGTCGGCTACGGAATTACACCTTTAGCATTATTCTCGCGACAAGTTTGACATTCCATATAGATAACCCATGGAATGTCTTAGTTGACTCGATATAAATGCTAACTCGCTTTCTATCTTTTGGGCCTAGAGATCTAGATCTCACCAAAAAAGGGGGTTCAACTGGGAAAGGAAGGACTTAGAAACATATGAAATATAGACCTCAAAAAGTAATTGTTTTCAGGAAGAACCTTGCTGATTGGTGTACTTCCCGAATAGTTTTCCCAAAAGGTAGACTTGAAAAAAAATATTCCAAAAGTTTAATTGTTTTTCCGATAGGATAATTCCCAAAAGGTTATCTTTAGCATCGTATTAAAAGCCATGTTTTGCCAACTGACGTCAAATTCTATCCTTCCTCAGTTGATCAAAAAACTTATATTTTTATATTTTAGCATATCGAATCCCGTAACTAATGCCAAAGAGCTGAAAGTAAACCGTTTTAACATCAACATTCGTTTATATTTAGTATGTTAATATGCCCCATTATGTAACAAATAACAATGCGCAAAAATCTCCAAGATGAAACAAGTTCATTCATCTGTTCAGTGGAGCAACACCACTAATCTATTCAAATGGTCAAATAGTGCCAAAGTCAACGACTTTGAAGTTGTAGAACAATTCGGCTGATTCCATTCAATTTGCTTCAAAGGTCATTCGTATTTACGCGTTTAACTGTCACTGTGCGCATGATGCCGCCGATTACATCAATAGCAGTGATTTCATCAAACTGCATCGCACTTAGCAACATTGCGTATAATTGTAGACCGCTTACCATAATCCAACATTACATTACTCACGACAGTCGCTTCATGAAGAAACTGAATAAATTTAGAGCAATTGGGTGCCGGCAAGCCTAGCCTTGCTTTCTTGCGTTAACTGCAATGTATACAGGCAAGCGTTTCCGTTAATTGTAGCTAAAGGTCAAAGCGACCTAATTCCTTCATCGAGCTTGCAGTCGCGAATCGCTTTCGCTACCATTAGGTCTCTTCACTGTTGGAATTAGATTAGTTTATATCGATTTTGTGGTGGCCATGCATGCCGGGGGGCGTACCAAGCGGGAACCACTCTCATTGTTTGAGTCCTGCTCGTTGCTAATCGTAGGAGCCACCTTCAGTCGCAATGACATATCCGTGATAAGCGAATGTGTGCTCATTTTATAAAAACTTATATTTTAAAACATGTCCATGTTTAAAGACTACCTGCTGACTAAGATGACGTAGTAGAAATTACAATAGCCGCAAAAGAGTATGTGACAGTGAAATCGCCGAAGCAATCAGACAGTGTGCTAACGGCATCATTGTTTCATTTGTGACAATGTAGAGAAATGTTCCCATACATCATAAGCTATCAGGTGATAATACAAAATCCACGCACTTAGTATCAACAGTATTAGCTTACAGAAAGTTTTATGTTCACAATTTGCACCGTTGCCATAGCGATACCGGTTTGTTAAGCGCATGTCACCGCAGAGATAGTCTTCACGTAGCCTTTAAATTACATTAGTCACAGAATACACTAAATGATATCATCCATGCAACAATAACACGTTAAAAATATCTAATTGGTCTTGTGCAACGAATGAATCGATAGCGATTGGCCACGATATGTTTACCAACAGAAGCATTACCGGCATTAAACGTTCGCTTGTAACGTGATTCATCTCATAATGATCTTCGACCGTAGTCGATATACACATGGAGTGCCCAGAAACCCTCCTGGATTGATTTCCAGTCAGTTTCACTTTCTCTTGGTATTCTATTTAAGCTCCCACAAAATTTGTACCGTACTCATTTAATCCAGTTGAGATAAGGAAAGATAAACTTTCTGTATCTCTCTGCCATCATACATCGTGTCCGAGTGTTGCACGGTGATGTCATCGGCACTGTTTGTCACGAAGGACGGCTCGGGCTCGTCGTCGGACGAAGGCGGGTTCCTGCGCGACGGGGCGGAGGCCGAGGGCGCCGGCGACTCCGGCCACACGCTGCCCGTGCGCAACTCACGATCGGTATACCGCCACCGCTGTTCTCTAAGTTCTCTTTCAATTTTCATTCGCACGCCGGACGCCGAAACGTGTGGACGTGTCCGGCGCTTTCTTATCTTTTTTGACACTTTCCGTTGCCACGATATGATTTGCACACGAAAGGCTTTGTTATTTCACTGGTGTTTTGTTCGATTTTACATGGCCTGGATGGGGCTTTTATTATGCTCGCCACAAAAGACTGGTTCGTTTTGGCTGATTGCGTCGGCGGCGGAGTAACGAAAGCACAGTCCGGTGCCATTGATTTTGCGTAGCTTCGTGTAAAATATTAGAATCAATAGATTAGATTTTCTGTTACACTTTTGCAATGGTGTCGACTGTCGAAGGTTCATGTTTAATTTACTTCTTAATTTTTATTAGTGTGTATGAGGTTAATCCTGTTCAGTTGTTTGTTGAATCTGAATCTTCTCTTCCCACGAGTGAGCGTCCATTGTTGCTGCTTTCGCTGGGTTATTAAGTTTTATTGGCAAAGCAAACACAATGCGATCACTCTTTCACTTCTCAACCTGCGCACCTATTTTAAAATTGTTATTTAAAATAAGTTATCTCAACATGGAGATATGTAGTATGATAATTTTATGTACGTACTTAGGATTTGAAATGTTTCAGGAACTAAAAATTTCGTTTGGTTTTCTTACCCTTTTAAGACAGGGTTAGATTATATTTATTTAAGCATGTACCATTGCCAGAATACGGATTTTAAGTCAGAATTAATCATCAGTATTCTGATATGATATCACCAATAATGCAGGAAAATGCCCTAAGATAAGGATTTATCTTTGGATCATGTAACCTACAGTAAGAACATTTTATACCGTGATGTCACTATTCTCGCATAATACAGGTGCTGTACTGCTGGTGCAAGCAAACAAACAAACATAAAGACATGAGTGCGCACCGCATGAATCACGCATAGCGACGCGGTCGCAGCTCGGCTGTTAGTGCGCACCGCATGAATCACGCATAGCGACGCGGTCGCAGCTCGGCTGTTAGTGCGCACCGCATGAATCACGCATAGCGACGCGGTCGCAGCTCGGCTGTTCAACTTTGTTATTGAAAATAGCATCTGCACTCCTTTTGTCCTCATTGATGTGTGCTGTATTTCGCTCCCGGTGATATAAATGTATGGCTGATTATCTCATGACATTTTGTCTCGAGCCATTATTTAATAGAAAGAGAGAGGGCCAACATTAGTACAAGTAGCTAGAAATGCCCCAAACAGTAACATCTTCAGAATAGCAACTAGATATTAAATATTATCTGAATCATCGAAATATTCAATTAGTATGATTTGACGCCTCGGACAGCAGTCAGGATCTGTATAGGAAAAACATATTCTTCTTAGCCCTTAATATAAGATCCACTCACGAGTAGAAAACTACATTACATTTAGTTTAAAAACTTGCAAGGCATATCTACTTGGAACAAAGCCAGACACGTAAGCTCCTCGTGCTTGCTAAACAGCACTTGACAACATACTGGCTCTTTATTTAAGCTGATGACAGCTATAAGGTGGTTAAAGAAACACATAAAGGGCTTATTTCTACGTCTATTACTTGCTGCCTTATGTTTATTGGGGAAAGTTGTTTATTCGATAATAATTATTCGATATAACTCCGATATTCCTTAGAAATCACTATGACTATACTTCAACGCACATAATATATGATTTAACGGATCTAATCTCTTAACTGCCATTTAGCATAAATCATTTCACACTGTCAATGGAATGAAACCCTTCGGCTTATAGTATAGAGTCCCGTTGAAAACGCTCTAACATTTGATACACATGGGCAATAAATAGAAATAGTTATGCGTCAGGATATTGTTCCTGTACACTCTAACAACGGATAATATGGCAATATTATTTTAACCAGTGATGCCTTTATGGCAGTAAAAATATTTTAGTGTTCCTGTTTAGACAAGGACAAGGACCAAGAAACCTGAAATGACACCTAAAACACAACAATGCAAAAGATTTTTGACTGATAGAGGGCGCTTTTAGGGAGTCCAATAACGATATTGTTCCTCAATGGAACTGATTTGTCCTTCCTTGTGCTTCTTCCTCATCACATACATACATACATACATACATAGAGCTCATACGAATTGCATCCGGCATCGGAGATTACGTCGACATAAGGAAACGGCACGAAGCAGTAGTCTTCTTCCAGGCTTCGGAATATAGCTGCCTCAACTGCAGTTCCATCAGATGCAGATGTGATAAAACAACACATAAAATAACAAAGCGTCACGCCTTTTCCCATACGAGGTGGCAGAGGCACAACTGTGCCCACTTTCAGCCAGTGTTTCAATACTTTTAATCGGAACGTGACCGACCGTGACGCCGTTACAATTTTTCGTACTGTCTTGGTTCCGACGAATTCCGAGAGGGGCGCTATTTTTCTTAGCCTCAAAATGGTAGGAAATTTAGTACGGGAAGGCCTATCCTTAGTATTTATATCGATGCTGGGCACCGATTTATTAACTTTTTGATTTATGATGATGTATTTGGTAGCCATTGAGTGTCCCGCTGCAGGCTAAGGCCTCCACATGTTGCAACCACAATTCCCTATCTTGGGCTACGACCGTCCACCCCGCTAGAAACTAATGAAGTTGTAAAATCTAAAATGCAACATTCCGCAATTACAAAATTTTGACGTTAAAATTATAATTATAACCTCTTCAGTAAAAATATAGTACATTGTTGTAGAGGCTGAAAAGTGAGCAATCGATGGAAGAGTGTGTTTGAGGCCGAGCCATTGCGTACAGCTGCTGAAAAGCACATTACTGCGAGGAAATAAAATTAATTGTACAGAAAATTATTATTTAGATAAAGTCGGTTCGGGACTCCGCCTGGCGGAGTCTACCCTCAAATGAACGAAACTCTTTAGTCCACCATCTACCGCAACGCGTTTGACTGCAAAAATCAGGCAAGCTTTTACCGACGCGAAGGCATGAATCGCCATCTGTTCAAATAGGCCCGAGATGTTTTTATTTTCCTGGTTAACTATTCATTGTTTTGCGACCCCCTTACTGACCATCTTTCGCCACTATTCCGAGCAGTGGAATGAAAAGGTATGTTGAATGAAAACAGGATGGGGATGCAACCGATACGATACCGATACCGATATATCGGCGATATTTCAGGTTGGCCGATATATTGGCATCGGCGATATTTTTATGGCCGATGATACGTAACTTTTGATGATAATGATACACCGATACTTTACAAATTTCTCGCTTTAAAATGTAATGTAAACGTGCGGGTTGTCTCGTGTATATTTCGTTGCAAACGAGGCACGAACTATGCCTGGGGGAAACCCTGCGCTCTATTTTTGAACAAACATCTGAATAATGTTTATTTTAATAACTAAAACTGTATCAACTTGTCTATATTTTTATATTACCTAATAAAAAATTAACCTGACTTGCATTTTGACTATTTAACCTTCATTTTTAATTCAATAAGCGTATCGGTATCGGTATCGCCGATATTTTTATAAGCGCCTCGGTATCGGTATCGTATCGGCAAAAAGGCGTATCGTTGCATCCCTAATTAAAACCTTACACCAGTTATTACCTTGAACACACAATAAAAGTCTAAGTATCTGAAATGTTGCTATTAACAAATAGCCGAGACCTGCGATTACGATGCGGTGCAGCACTGACCCAGATTCGTTCTGAAACTAATAATATAATTAGTAAGTATCGTATTTGTTCTAATGACAATGGATGATGGACTCGGAGGACTCTTTGAATATAATGGTTATACAGACGTATCTGATATGTTATTGTGATCTTTATTATATCATCATTGACTGTCACGGCTAGCGGCTAGAATCATTACTCCCCGAGTGCTCATATTGCCCTCGTATCATATCAAATTACCGATCGGAAGTGTATGGTTCATGATGATGCTTGAGGAGCTTTCTTGATTAATTTTGTTACGCAGAAATATCAAATGTTATCCGGCCAAGTAAAATGTAAAAATATTATATAGAGATAGGTAATACTACATATTTAAGTATTGAATACGTAATCAATTGACTGAAGGCACAAATCGCAGTTGCGGATTGTGGAAGTATTTAATGAATACACCATGGTTAGATCACAGACAGTCGACAGACGTCTTCATTAAAGCATAACAGATTAATTTATGCCGCTTCTTTTAGCAGTAATCTGCCTTACTTTCATTATTATCAAAGCAGAAATAATTACCGCTTATTGTCCAAGCGATGCGGCATTGCACTGTGGGATGTGTAACTTCATACATTAAGATATTATGAAATATCATCTAAGATAAAAAAGTAAGGGGAAATAAAATAGTAAATTAAGTTTGTTTAAATATTTGCTGCAACTTTTTTGCTTATATTTGTTTATCGTGAACACTGAAGTGTAGCATCCCTCGCAAATCCGCTATATAACGTTATCTACTTAAACGTCCCCACATAGATAGATAGATAGGTAGCTACTAGCTTAGTTATTGCCCGCATCGCATCGCATTGTACACGACGTCTTTTTTGAAAGCGAAAGTTATGAAATCCTAGCTAATGTGGGGATGCCCTGTTTATTTTCCTATGCATTTTGTGTGACTCTACTTACATATAGGGGCAATAGAATCACTGTCAAAATCTAAGTTATCTGTACACCTTCGTACTATTCGGTTGGTTATTCGTACTTTTGAATAGATTTAAATGTTAAATGTTATACAATAGGGAACGGATACTTAAATTACATTACCACTGTACAAACTATCAACACAGATACATCTTCTACATCTGCAACTAACCTTGACTTTATGGTGATCTAAATAATCTTCCTCACCGCGAACATTCGTCTGTGATGCAACATTACAGATTCCAGCATTACATTAATTTAATATCAATATTTGGAATGTTGCATTACAAGCGAATGATCGCAGTATGAGAGCGCCAAAGACATCACTCTGCAGTGGTTTTGGGTGCATCTAGATTCTAGACTAGTTTAATCCGCTATATTTTGGTTTATGTGTTGCTTTATGTGTATTTGTTCTCATGTACATTGAATTTAGTGCATCTCGTTATGTGTGTGAGTATATTGAACTGACAGTTGTGTTTTTTTGTAGGACATGACGCGGCAATCCATCCCCGTTGCTACGAAAGGTGAGTGCAAGATTATTAAATCACTACTAATGAATGATACTGATGATTTAAGTAGTGTCGCATCTAGCATCGGTCCCAAAGCCACAATCTCTAGCAACCAACGCTTATGACATCGTCGTACCGCCATCTACCGTTGAATCCGCGAACTGTTATGACGTTGCCGGCAAATACAGCTTTATTTTCGACATAATGGCGAGCACCGGGCACTATTATAACAGTTGTTGTTATTAAAAAAACTCTGTGAAACACTCCACGACCACGATAATAGTTCTTGAGTCTCTGTATTTACCTGAATTTGGAATAATATTATTGTTTCATTCAAGTACTTTCAAAAAGCATATAAACAAAGCATTGAGACATATCAAGCAATCACCCCTCTGTGTTATTAAGGAATACTTTCAATCCTATCGTTCGTTTGGCCACTTTTCATTCAGTAATGTAGACTTGCCCTGATTTGACTCAGTTACCTATAACGGTACTTTTTCTGTTTGCTCATAATCATTTATTTGCAACCTTATTTTATTTACAAAAGTTTTGGAGTTAATGTACAATACACTGTCTGTTTAGCGCTTTTCTGAATATTCCGACCACGAACAGATGTATGTGTCGCAGTTAGTTGGTTAAATCACACATAACTAACTCTCTAGACCGTTAATTAAAAACCGACGTTTAACCAAGTCACTAAAATTCCGTCAGACAAGTGAGTGAACGAAACGTTTAACGAGTTGTCTAAACGTTCCTAGGCAACAAGACATACACATTTTTTTTATGTGTACTTAAGTTTATGTTTTAAGTATTTTTTGTTGTTCTAACATGTTCAACCTAACACGAAGGAAAAAGGGGGCTTCGCTTCGCTCACCCCCTTTACCCTTCACCTAAGCTACCGCAATGTTTTGCCCTGATATAAGCGGTGCAAATCAGCTGTTGTCGTGACGCCATCTTGTTTTCCAACTCACAGATTGTTAAACCTTTTCGACGATGCATTATTTAAATCAAAATGACTTGGTTAAATGTCGGTATTTATTTAACGGTCTAGAGAGTTAGTTAAGTGTCTGATTTAACCAACCATCTGCGACATATGCATTGTTTCAAAGTTTTTATTTCGTGATATTTTTACTGACGAATTTATAAATGTAAATTGGAGAGATGTATTAAAGTTGGATAAATTGTGGTCTCCAACAACTTACACAGACATAGTAAAAATACTCAATAAGCAAAAAAATGAGGTCATCGCCAACACCGGTTCAGTTCAGAAGTACAATCCGCGGAAGTGCAACTGTCATCATATCGTCTTTGTGGTTGAAGATATAGCAACCAGAGTTGAGTGAGGTGAGGTGACATCCACCCACCACCCACCACCCACCACCTGCATGCGATGACTCACTCGTGCTGCACTCGTGCTGTCCAAGTGTCCAAGTGTCCACGGGGTCAACCAACACACTTTGCGCGCGGTTTAGATATGTCACCGTAAGATTGTCAAGTCAAACAAAACCGTTAGTGTATTAACTAACGCGTTACTTTGTAAACTATCGACAAATTGTAAACCAGACCGACACGGTTTAGAATTTACGTTTATTTTGTTCCTACATGTTTAACCTAACACGAAGACTATTCAGGGGCTTCCCAGTTCCCAATTCAACGGTTTTATTATAAACTATCGCGCCATATCATAAGCAGTACCGTACAGTTTATAATATATCGATAGTTTGTAAACTAACGAGAGAAAAAAACGTTAGTTTATAAACTAACGGTTTTTGACAATCTTACGGTAACAGATATAAGCGGTCAAGTGCGAGTAGGACGTCGGACCCGCACACGAAGGGTTCCACACCATAGTACGCGAAAAAACGTAAAATGACAGTCTTACAATACCTTTTCAATTCTCAATAATAAAATTTAGGTAGGACTACATTCAAAGCCGTACATCGAAACATTGAAAAAGAGTTGTGTATGTACTATGTATGTATTAACTATGTACTCAGGTTAACGAAACTCTTTGCTCATTGAAACCGGAAGTGGATAGAAATTGAGTAACTTATTACAGATAAAGTCAAATATGATAAATACTTAATATTATTTATTATAATTCGAATGAGGAATTATTAATCAAGTTATATGTAATAATAATAATAATATAAAAATAATATCTTGGACACCATTTACACAAATTGATCTAGCCCCAAACTAGGATTCCCTGTATCTTGGGTACTAGCACAGATACTATAATACTATACTAGACAACGATACACATACTTATATAGGGTAGGGACTAGGATACAAACATCCGTTCTCATCAAACAAATATTTGCCCCATCGGGACTCGATCCCGGGACCCTTGGCTTCGTAGGCAGCGTCACTGCCGACTCGGCCATTCGGGTCGTCATATATATATATATATATATATACACATAGTCAGGTCATAAGTTCTGTCACATGTGCTATATGAAATAATTTAGACATGTTTATTATTTATGTAAACATTTATATAGCAAAATTAACTTAATAAAACATAGATTCTTATGGTAATAAAGTTTATTCAAAATGACCCCCGCGATTTTGAATACAGGCCTTTATTCTGCGCGACCAGTTGTCTATCGCAGCACGAACGAGGTCCATGTCAATATCGGCGGCTGCCTTAATCAAGGATGCCTTGAGTGACTCCAAATCAGGATGAGGCTTTGAGCAGGCCTTTTCCTCCAAGTGTTGCCATATCTTGTAATCTAACGGACTCAAATCTGGACTGGAGGAGGGCCAGTGTTCGTGCTGGATGAAGTCGATTTCACGCGCCGCCAGCCAGTCTTGTGTGCTTTTCGCTCTATGAGCTGGCGCAGAATCTTGTTTGAATACCCAGTGCCTGTTATTAAACATGGTATGAGAAACAGGTTCCACAAGGTTCTTGAGGACTGTATTTTGATACACAACTGCATTCGTTTTTACGCCTTTCTCACAAAAATGTACCTCAGTTAAGCCCCAATAAGAGACTCCCAACCAAACCATGAGCGAGGATGGAAAATGACCTCGTTGGACACGCGGAATACGGTTGCTCGCTTCTTCACTGCTGTGTGCGTACACCTTATCATTTAGTTTGTTGTAGCTCTCTTCCACGGTGAAAATTTTTTCATCCGAAAAAAGAATTTCCCGATGCTTTTTTCCCGCTTACCGCTTCAACAAAGCGCGGCATCTCTTCAGTCTCAGGTCCATTAAACGAGCGTCCAAACGATGTCCTGTTTTTCTTCGATATGCCCTAAGCCCTAATTTTTCATTTAACACCCTTTTCACCGTGGTCCTGCTTAACCCCATCTGAAGGGCCAACAGTTTCTGCTTAAGTATGGGATTTCTTTGAATTCGCGCCTTCACAGCTTTTATCACTGCTGGAGTCCTAACAGAGCGAGGGCGACCACTTCTTGACCTGTCATCTACACTAGAGTCTTCATTGTATCGTTTTATGGTACGATAAACGAATCTTTTGGTTATATTCAAATTTTTCAGTAAGTCGAAAATCTGAATTGGCGCGTAACCGCAACGATGCAACGCAATAACTGCGACACGGTCTTCTTTAAGTGTCCACTCCATATTTAAAAATGAGGTAAATTCTAAAAAGTACACATTTTTATTTTCATGAAAAATTCGAAATTCGAATTCAATAAACTTTTTTGTGGCCAGCGTTCTAAATTCAAAAGGTTTTATTGTGTGACAGAACTTATGACCTGACTGTGTATAAATAGTAATAATAATAATAATAATCCTTTATTGCACAGAAAACACAGTGGAAATTATAACAGAAACAGTATGCAAAGGTGAGCTGATTTCTAAAAAGAAATTTCTTACAGCTAACCTGTGAAGAAAAGAGAAAAATAAAATATAGAGAGGTAGTCCTAGTGTACAATTAAGAGTTACAAGAAATAAATAAAATAAATATACTATCAAATAAATCACAATACAGCCTACGTAATTACTATAAAATAAATAAATAGAATACAATAAATAAATAGATACGTGGGGCGCACTGGTTTCCGGAATGAATATGAAAAAATACTATTAAAGGTACAAAATTAATTTATTGTTTTTCAAAATAATCTCCCTTGGCGTCTATGCACTTTTTCATTCGATGAAACCAGTTTTGAAAACATTTGTGCCACTCCTCTGTGGTGACCTCTGAAACGTGTTTTTCATACTCCTCGACAGCCTCTTCTGGTGATGAAAATCGTTGACCGCGTAATTGGTTCTTAATTTTTGGGAACAGAAAAAAGTCACAAGGTGCCAGGTCGGGACTGTATGCAGGATGACTCATGAGTTCTACATTTTTCGCCTTCAAAAAGTCGTTTGTCTGTCTGGCCGTGTGAGAACTAGCATTGTCGTGGTGCAGGATGATACGGCGTTTACGGTTATTTTTACGGAGTTCGTCAATAACTTCCGGCAAACAAATGGTCGTGTACCAGTCACTATTCACTGTACGACGATTCTCTAAAGCAACAGTAGCCACGTGTCCAGTTTTATTAAAAAAAGAAGCAATCATCCGCTTAGATGCACTTTTCACGCGCGCCACTTTGGTTGGTTTCGGCTCATCTTGAAAGACCCATACGCTCGATTGCTGCTTTGTTTTGGGATCGTAGCAATAAATCCATGTTTCGTCACCTGTTACTATGTCCCACACCAAATTTGACGCACCTTCGTTGAATCTGGTAAGCATGGCACTGCACCAAGTGACGCGGTCCGTTTTTTGAGCCTCGGTCAAGTTGTGTGGGATCCACCGCGAGCACAGCTTTCTCACACCCAAATGTTTGTGTAGGATTAATTGTATTTGACTCATGCCTATTTCTAAGGATGCGCGAATTTCATGGTAGGTCACATGCCTGTCTGTTTCAATCATACGGCGCACAGCATCGATGTTTTTGTTGGTCACAGCGGTGGACGGCCGACCATCGCGAGATTCGTCACTGAGATTGATACGACCACGCTTGAATTCTGCAAACCAGCTTATAAACAGTTGTCTTGCATGGTGCTTCATTGCCAAAAGCTGTTTCAAGCCGAGCGATGCTCTGTTGAGCTGTCAAATTACACTTAAAATCGTAGAAAATCATACTACGAAAATTTTCCCGAGTTAAATCCATGTTAATGCAGACACACAATTTTTTAAATGGCGCCACAAGGTAAAAACAAAAGGCAGTCAGATGAAACAAACTGCATTCTACAGCCAAAGAGTTCTATTTTCAAATGTTGCAATAAATTTTTAAATATTGTTTATGTAAGTGGCCAGTTCCGGAAACTTACAGTGCGCCCTATGTATACATAAATACTATGAGATACCCACTATTCGGAAGAGAGGAGATGCTGTTTCAATTTTTCTTGAAAGTGACCAAGGATTTGCAATCCCTTATAGCGCAAGGAAGTGCATTCCACAAACGTATTGCCCTTAACCTAAACGAGTGCTCGTAAGCAACAGTGTTGTGCTGAGGAATTGACAAAAGTGACACCGTGTGAGATCTCCGAAGTCTATCCCCTGAGAAAAGATACTCAAAACGTTCACGAAGATATGCAGGGTAGCACGGATTTCTCAAAATATTGAAGAGGAAGGAGAGAATGTGCATATCACGAAGAAGTCGGATCGGGAGCCAGCCTAATTCCCTACGATATTGGGACACGTGGTCGTACTTACGAAGTCCGAAAATAAACCGAATCCCGAGATTTTGGAGTCGCTCGAGTTTGTTCAGTAGATCTTCGTTCGCACTGGCCCAGCAAACATCGGCGTAGTCTATTAAAGGCAGAAGAAGGGTCTGAGCTAGCATGATTTTAGTCTGCCTAGGCAGGAAGAACTGCAAACGCCGAAGAGAATGAAAGGATGCAAAGACTCGTCTGCTGACCTCACAAACATGGGGCGACCAGGATAATAGATTGTCAAAAACAACGCCAAGATTTTTGGCTTTCTCGCTATACTTGACAATGGTACCGTCAAATAGAACGGGATCAACGGACTTATTCTGCAACAAATCAAGTAAGTGCCGTGTACCTAGTATCATCACCTGAGACTTGTCCGGGTTGACTAATAGCCCATACGAAAGAGACCATTTCCTGATGTTGTCGAGGTCAGCATTCAAAGCCTCAACAGTCGAAGTCAGATCACACAGGGGAAAATGCCGATTTTGAAGGTCATCTGCATAAAGATGATACGAGGAAGACAATACATCCGAGATGGAATGGATGAAAACTGAGAAGAGAAGAGGGGAAAGGATGCCACCCTGCGGAACACCTGTAGAGAGCTTGCACCATTCTGTAGTGACCTCTTAAGACTTGATGCGCTGCTGGCGGTCTCTCAAGTAAGAGTCAAACCAGCGAGCCGAGTGTGAAGAGACGTTAAGCGATTTTAAGATTTCAACAAGTATACCGAAGTCGACGCAGTTGAAGGCGCTGCTAAAGTCTAGGAGAGTCAGAACTGTCAACTGCTTCTTATCCATTGCCAGTTGGATATCGTCAGTTACCTTGAGCAGTGCTGTGGTGGTGCTATGCCCCGGTCTAAAACCAGACTGAAAAGCGTTCAGTAAATTCATGGAGGAAAGGTACGAGGACAGCTGGGTGTGGACAATTGATTCAAGGATTTTGGAAAGGATTGGTAGGATGGAAATGGGACGGAACTCTTTGAAGGAGGACGGGTTAGACGTTTTAGGTAGGGGTAACACTAATGCTCTTTTCCACTGGCTCGGGAAGCAGTACTCGCTCAGCGACGCATTGATTATATGCGTTATGGGTTGTAACAAATGATCAAGTACACTAAAAAGCATCTGAAAGCAGATCTTGTCATCACCTATAGCCTTTGACGATATTGCTAGAAAAGCCTTCTTTACTGCGCCAACTCCGATAGACCTGAGGTTGAAAGGTAAGCTACTGGATGTCTTTCTGGTGCGCAAGTAACGAATGGTAGCATCCTTGACACGGGGGTCCATCACGACAGGGGAGACAGCAAAGAATTTGTTGAGACCGTTGAGGTCGACACTACCGGTTACTGCGTCCTGGGACTTACCAACACCGAGGGTCTTCAGGAACTTCCAAACCTGTGCAGGAGTGTAACTCTCAATACTCTCGTAGATATGGCGGCGTTTGGCATCTCGACAAAGACGGGTGCAACGATTACGGAGACGTTTGTATATAAGGAGATTATCGTCCGTCGGATCCTTCTTATATCTACATTTGGCACGGTTTCTCTGGGCCATCAGACCCTTGATGGTGTCAGTAAGCCAGGGCGCAGGGAGATGTTTGACCCTAACCTTTTGACAGGAGCATGTTTGTCGAACAAACTCAGGACAATCGATTGGAAATGCTGGACTTTTTCATCAACGGGCTCACTACAGACGACAGGGGACCAGTCTATAGAGGCGGCATCAGACTCAAGGGAGCTGAGATCCATACCCTTGAAACTGCGAATATCCAGGAATTTCCCTGCGCGCTTGGGAGGCCTTAACTTGAACGAGAGATAAATCAGATCATGAAAGGAGAAGGGGGCGTTAAGTTGGCCATGCGTTGCAACCTTGGATATGTTAGAAACAATCATAAGATCCAAGAGAGAGGGGGTGCAGTGGGGCTGGAAGTGAGATGCACTCAGGGGAAGAATATTTAAATTTAGGGAGCTTACGATAGACTGGAGTTTGGCAGAGCGAACATTATTTTTAAGTAAACAGGTATTGAAATCACCTAGTATAAGTGTGTCACTGTATAGGGGAGATAGATTATTAAGGATGCTTTCAAAAGAGTCAAAGTAGTCGATGAGGAGAGAGGGGCTATAGAAGACACCCAGAAGGACCTTAGTGTGATGGAGGCATATCTCAAGAAAGAGGTGTTCAGCGGATCCAGAGTACAGACTAGGTGAGTGGCTGATGACTTTGCAAGAAATGTCGGAACGAAGATAAATAGCAACACCGCCACCAGCCTTGCCCGTCCTATCATTCCGATAGAGCCTGTACCCTGGCAGAGCATACAAGGTAGAAGGAAGAGGGTTTGAGAAATGATTCGGAGATCAGAATACCATGAATGCTCTGATCGCTGAAGGAGTCGAGAAGGTCGACATGACTGGAATGAATGCTCTGAGCATTTATGTGAACGACGTTGAAGTTCCTACTGAGGTAGGAAAACACACGTTTAAGGGCAATAGGCAAAACGTCGTCCGTGGACGACAATCCACTTCCTACGCTATCGGAAGCTTCACTTTCGGAGTAGGAGAAGTAACTATCACTAAATAAGAAGGTATCCATATGAGTAATTATAATATAATAAATAGATATATAATAAAATAAATACAATAAAACCTACTAAAAACACAAAAAAATAAAAAAGTCAAATCCAAAAAAACAGAAAGGCCCGAACCCAGCCAAACCCTGGGTTTACAAAAGTATAGTACATATGGAAGGAAATACATTATACAAGATAACAAATAATAGATGAGACGTGGGTGGGCAGCACAAACAAAAAAGAAATGAAGAAACAGCAAAGTGAATCCAAATACGAACATACAAGATCCGTTCGCACCGTCCAGTTGCCCGTCCGTTCCGTCCGGCTGTCTGTCCGTCCGTACAATAAATAATAATAATAAGAAAAAAAAAACTTCAGGTACACAGACCACACTATGCTTGTCAAATGAAAGACTGCGTGACCTAAAAATAAAAAGTGAATCATCTAATCTAATCTAATTCAGTCTACCCTTCACGTAAAATTACATTAATTTATAACAGAAAATAACCCGACCAAATCACGCGACGTATATTGCGCTGCACACGATGGGATACAACTACTTTTTGGTACCTGCCTTCGTCTGGCCGGCAGTGGCACGCCTAGCGCTGGGTTCTCGCTGCTTGCTTGCCGAGGGCGCCGCAGAACCTGCTGCCGCTGCCGCAACCGCAACCCCAGCCACAGGCATAGGCACAGCCGGTTTACGAGAAGAGTCGGCGACCTTTTGCCCGGATTGCAGAGCAGAGTCCAAGTTTAAAGCTTTTTATTAATGATAGCACAACAATTGAGACTTAATGAACGTCATAACATAGTCAAGCAAGCATAAAAAAACATTAGATAGGTGCCTAATTATTAGTACATAATATATGTATAGGGTGCAATGAACTGGTTTAATTCCAGATGTCGGTGTCTTGTAAAAAGTCATTAATTTTGTAGTAGGCCTTTGTGCACAAAGTGTGCTTTTCATAATTCATTATTAAACACAGTTATTTAAACATATACATTAAGAGAATACAAATGTACAAAGGCGAGCTTATCTCTAAAAAGAGATTTCTTTCAGCAAACCAAGGCATGACAGGAATTTTTATCAAGAAAGGGTAGGCAGAGCACAATATCTAAACAATAGTAAAAAAACATATAAGTAAATTAAATATCTATAAAATACATACTCGTAATACCAAACAACTAAATAAGTACCAATACATACGTAAACCTGTACATATAGTATACATATAATAATAATATACATACTACAACTATCACAAAAGAGAGAGGAAGTGCTCTTTTACCCGGTTCTTGAAAGCGAAAAGAGTGGGACTATTTATTATCGTACAAGGAAGTGCGTTCCACAGTCGGACCGCCTGCAACCTGAAGGAGTGCTCATATGCCGCATATGATATGCGGAAGAGGTATGCCTTGGAGTGGCTTTTGTGAGTCTGAACATTGGAAAAGAAGGTTTATGTTTATTTCTAGTTTGCACATTGTGGCGACTATCAATGATTTTAAAGCTACTGATATTTTTCCTCACATACATTATGTTTTCATAGATATATTGACTTGCAACTGTTAGGATGTTGGATTCTTTGAAGAAATCTCTCAGAGACTCTATTACATAGCCTATAAATAAATCGGACCGCTCTCTTCTGCAAAATGAAGATGGTCTCAATGTCAGCAGCCCGTCCCCATAATAGTGTGCCGTAGGACATAATGCTATGGAAATAACTAAAATATACAAGCCTAGCAGGTGCAACGTCAGTCAATTCCCTGATTCTTTTAACCGCATATGCTGCGGAGCTAAGTGTATGTGCAAATTTTACAATATGGGTACCCCACTGTAGTTTGGCATCAATAGTGATGCCGGGAAATACAGTTTCATCTACTAGTTTTAGTTTGTCTTTCCCCAATACAATGTTACTCTCAACTTACATTAGGTAGAGTGAATTTTATGCACTTTGTCTTTTTTGAATTCAGAAGCAGTAGCTATTGGCAGTAAACCAGTCTAGTACTCGCAAGAGAGCATTATTTGTTTCCTGTCTCCTAATTTAAAAAAATTAGTGACGTGTCATCTGCAAATAATACTATCTCTGACATGTTTTGTACCATGAATGGAAAATCATTTACGTACACGGGGAAAAGGAACGGACCCAGAATAGATCCCTGTGGGACTCCCATCTTCACCTGAGAACTTGACGATTTTGTCCTATTAATGTCAGCTTTTTGAACCCTCCCTTATAAGTACGATCTCATAAGCTTAGAGCTTATTGCCTTTTATGCCGTAGTGTTTTAGCTTTAAGAGCAATGTTTCGTGGAACCCAAACAAAATCTACTCAGACTTCTTCAGCATTATTCAGACAGAATTCAATAAAGTTTTTAAATTAAAGAAAGTCAGTGACTACAACGGTAAATCTAAATTTAATGACTGGGCAACGTTTGGAATTCGTAAAAGTAGAGTTATCTTATATGACCTTTATGAACAAAAAACCTATAACTTTGATCGAAAATTTCATGACTACGTTAAAAAATATTCCAAAACTTTCAAGTTGGTTTGTAGAACTGCAAAAACTTTACAAGAAAAATTCAAAATTCAAATAATAGAATGAAAACAGTTTGGCAAATAATAAACCGCGAAACTGGCAAAATTATACCAAGGGACAATGATTTCTGCCTAAAGATAGGTGATGATGTTGTTAAATCCAGCGCTGATGTTGCTCGAGCTTTTGAAACATTCTTCACCAATGTACCCTTACTCACAACAGACCGTCTAAATTCATCTCCATATGAAGCAGAGACTTTATTAAAAAATAACACTAGCGCCAGTAATGTATATTAAAAATTTCATCATGTATATCCCCAGGACATTGTCAAAACGTTTAAATTACTTAACTTAAAAAATACGGAAGACCTGTGGGGTATATCAGTCAAAGTCATTGGTTCAGTAATTCTAGTTATAGCTCCACACTTAGCTTATATATTCAATAAATGTGTTGACGATGGGGCTTTCCCAGACCTCATGAAACACAGTAAACTGATACCTCTGTTCAAGTCGGGAGATAAGGGTGATCCTTCAAATTTCAGACCAATATCTGTTCTTCCAACACTAAGTAAAATATTTGAAAAGATTATACTCAATCAAATGCTCTCACACTTCAACCGTACAAAACAACTCCATGCCAAACAATACGGTTTCACTAGGGGTAAATCGACTACGGATGCAGGTATTACCCTTATATCTCATATTTATTCTGCATGGGAGGCCGCACAGGATTCTATCGGAGTTTTTTGCGACCTGTCGAAGGCGTTTGATTGTGTTGATCATAATACGCTATTAATTAAATTAAATCATTACGGAGTTAGAAATAAAGCGTTGGATCTACTAAGATCATACCTAAGCAATAGAATTCAAAAGGCAGAAGTTAACGGCGTAAAATCTGATGGATCGGGTGTTAAAATGGGCGTTCCACAAGGTTCCATATTGGGCCCTTTCTTATTCCTGGTATATATTAATGATCTGCCTTTCATGGTGGAGAAATTAACTGACATAGTGTTGTTTGCTGATGATACTTCACTGGTCTTCAAAATTGAAAGACAAAAAGGAGAATTTGATGATGTTAATGGTGTATTGTCTTTAACCTTGAATTGGTTCACAGTTAATAATTTATTGTTAAACGCTGGTAAAACCAAGTGTATCAAATTCTCACTTCCAAATGTCAGGCAAGTTGAGACCAGTTTAGTGTTAGACAACAGCACGTTAGAATTAGTAAATGATACGAAGTTTCTTGGAATAACCATTGATAGCAAATTGCAATGGGGACCCCACATAGATAAATTGGCTGGTAAATTAAGTTCTGCGGCTTACGCTGTTAGGAACATCAGACAAAGCACGGATGTGGCTACATCTAGGCTAGTATATTTTAGTTACTTTCATAGTGTGATGTCCTATGGTATCTTGTTGTGGGGGAAAGCAGCGGATATTCAAACTATTTTTATTTTACAGAAAAGAGCTATTCGAGCAATTTATAATTTAAAACGAACAGACTCCTTAAGAGAGCTTTTTAAAGAAATTGACATACTAACAGTAGCTAGTCAATTTATTTTCGAAAATATAATGTATGTACGCAAGAACCTTACAACATTTTCCAAACTTAGCGATAGCTGTAATGTTTACCTAAGAAATAATCACAGACTATGTGCGCCCCGTTTTAGACTCGCGAAGGTTAGCAATTCTTTCAAGGGTCAGTGCATTCTCTACTACAATAAGATACCTCTGGAGATTTTGAAATTGCCATTTGAGCAATTTAAAAAGCATGTTAAAGCGACTTTGTCGAAAAAGGGATATTACAATGTTCAAGATTACTTAAATGACAGGACTGTATGGGGTTAATTTGGCTCAACACAGACCTTGCTGTTAATAATTTTGTAATTATTTATTCCAGCTTATTAAATAAAAATAAATCATAATTGTATTAGTTAAGCACAACCTTTTTTTAAAAGAGATCTAAAAATAAATCTGTGGGAGTTTCTACGCCCTTCTTCTCCCACAGTGGTCCAATGTAGAGAAGAGGCAAAAAATGACGTTTGCTAAGCATATGTAAATATCTACAGTAATAAAGTACTTTTGAGTTCGAGTTTGAGTTTGGTCTACACAGTCAAATGCCTTGGACAGGTCACAAAGAACACCTATAGCATCCCTACGATCTTCCCACGCTATGTTTAACTAACATGACTCCAGCATCTGTTGTCGACCGCCCTTTTGTAAATCCAAACTGCTGGCTATGGAGAATTTGATGCGCATTGAAGTGCGCCAGCAACTGACCCAATATAATCTTCTCAAATATTTTACTCAATACGGGTAGAACCGAGACAGGTCTGAAATTTGAGCGGTCACCCCTATCGCCGCTTTTAAATAAAGGTAAATAAAGGCCTCCTGTGTTTCATGAGATCAAGGAAGGTACTCTCATCTACACATTTATTGAAGATTTTAGCCAAATGAGGGGCAAGTTCGACTATCACCGAGTTAATAATTTAAAAAAGTTTAATTTATAGATATAAATATATATGGTTTCTTCCCATCCTTACATGAATGACACCAACCCCTTCACAATGTTGTTAGTGCGGTGAAATGTATTTGACACACTTATAAGTTCTGGTGGAAATATCCCCAACCACTCCTTTCCGAAGTATTTCTTAAACTTAGGTATTCATACAAACTAGGATTCCCTGTATCTTGGGTACTAGACAATGATACACATGCTTATATAGATAAATATTATACTTAGATAGACAAACAACCATGGCTAGGGTTCAAACATCAGTTCTCATCAAGCAAATATTTGCCCCCACCGGGACTCGAATCCGGGTCCCTTGGCTTCGTAGGCAGGGTCACTGCCGACTCGGCCATTGGGGTCAATAATAATAATAATAATAAAAAATAAGGTGTGAAAAGACATTGAATTTATGAAGTGAAATATGAAATAATAGACAATTAAATTGTTGTTTTTAATGAATTGATTATTTTAGAAAGGATAACATATTTAGAGTATTATCTTTTAAATTCGATCTTATTTTGTTGAACATATACCCGGCGGCGGAAAACGCACGCTCGGCTTCGACACTTGTTGGTGGAATCGACTTTATATAGTTGTAAGCGGCTTCTACGTACTTTCCTCTATTGCCTCTGCATTCGAAAAGGGTCATCTCACATTTCAATATCAGGTCAAGTGAATTTGCTCGGGTGGGTATAGGTGCAGATGAAAACGCGGCTATCCATTCAGTACGGGGACTATTTATTGACAAATGCTATCTTTATTTTTCTCTTTATTCTTGCACGTTGTCGTCTTCATCAACTCGCTGGGCTGCGGTTTGAGGTTGTGGCTGCACGTCTAATAACAGCCTCTCAATTAAACACTTAATTTCTGTTCTGAGAGTTACTTTGCTTGGAAAAAATAATGTATCTTCCCCATTTATAGATGCTGAATCTTGTTCCAGATACTTCGTTGTATTTTCCAAGTAAATTTTTATCTTTATCTTTATCTTTAAAAAGCAACACGGCAGTCATTGATCTTCGGCGTTCTTTTATCAAAATCAGTCAAAAGATATTCTTCATCGGTGAAAGAAAACGGAGATGATGTCAGTTTAAGATCAAAAAGAGCTTTACATATGCACTGTTTGACTTGGTTGAACCTAGTTATCCTTGCTGCCAGACTGATCCAACGCGTTCGGCAATCTAGGATCAGCTGTAACTCCCTGCCCAATTTTAATTTGATATAAATTGCAACAGATCATTCTTCATAGGAGATTTTGAACAAGTTTGACGATCTTTCGTCCTTTTTTAATCTGATCCATAAAACGAAAAAATATATTATAAATGAGGAGTTACATATCGAGTACTTCTTTGAAATTAATTTTATCGTTATATTTAGGTCTACAAATTAAATACCCACCTGTATCGTGGTAGTAAATCTACTTCTTGAAAGTCTTCCTCTACAGAGAAATCACCTTGCTCATCGCCATCATCTTCGCTGTCACCATCACTTCCATCACCTAGTCACTATTTACTTCAGCGATATCTTGTGCATGACTTTGTTCTACTTCTGTTTCTTGGCGTGTGGTTTCTGTTTCTTTCTTCATGACTGCATCACCATCTGTAGTTACTGCAATAAGTTCCAAAAGCTCACATTTCCAGCCATAAATGTAAGAAGATTCGAATTTAAGTAGCGACGATTTCTTAGGGATGAGCACTCATCAAAAGTTAGTGTGAATCGCTTTAGTGATGCTTTCAGTGCTTCAAATTCATCGACAGTTTTCTTTTGAATCGATGCCCCGTAGATCATTATCATTGCTTGTATCGTACTGGCAGAAGAAGGCAATCTATGACCTTCGGATTCAAATAACTCGCGCATATCAATTAACGTGATACATTTTGCAAATGGTATTCCATCCTTCGCTGCCATTCTACATGCTCTTTCTTCCGGAGAAACTTTTTTCTCGAATGGAAAATAATCGGTTATGTTCTTTTTTGTTGCTGGTACCTACACTGACACAGAAGAAGCAATTTCGTCTAAATGCTTAGAACTAAACGAGCTACTTTGGCTTGCGTTACTTGTTCCCATTCCGAGTGCTAAACCAACGCTGCTTCTGGCGCTCCGCGTATCAACATAAACTACACTTAAATTCACGTTATGCCTGGTTCGCGTGTGCGTATGAAGACCTGTTTAGAGCAAAAAGAGATTTTTATCACAGCCGGGCACATTTTACACTTCGCCGAATGACCATCTTCGCCCTTAAAAATGTTTCCATACTACACTTACTGCTGTTCTTATAATCTTTATCTACACACGTATCATAAACCCTCTTTACTGCGTACAAAAACCGCACGTTACGATCAGCATAATGTTAAACTACTTGGTAAAAACTCATTTCTTATCTGAAAAATTACACATTATGACCATAATGTGTAGTTTTTCTACATATTATGACATTCAAATTTCGAACGCCGACGCCCGACTGCGTGCCGCCCCTAGTTTGTCTGTGAAGTTGGTACTGACATTCAAATTTCGAACGCAGACGCCCGCCTGCGTGAAGTTGGTACTACAGAACAATCTAAACGACTGCAGAGCCTTAATGCCGGTCAAACATGCGGTTCCTGAACACATCAAAGAGAGCTTATGATATGTGTGTAGATAAACTAGTGTATGTAACTGTACATAATTAGGCATTAAAACTCTCTTGTGATATTATTATGAAACTCTCGAGTATTAATGCCCTCCATTATGTAGCAGTCACATAATTATATGACTGCCGAAGGCGAGTTTCATCATAATATCACTATCAAGGGCGTAGAAACTCCCACCGATTGATTTGTGAAAAATTGTTTGTGCTTAACTAATACAAATATTACAATATTAATTATTATGTTCAATAAGCACGAATAAATAATTACAATAGTAGTTTATGTGACTGCTATATAATGGAGGGCATTAATACTCGAGAGTGGGTTTATGAAACGAGCCGAGGTCGAGTTTCATAATAATATCACTCGAGAGTTTTAATGCCTAATTATGTACAGTTACATACACTAGTTTATCTACACACATATCATAAGCTCTCTTTAATGTGTTCAGGAACCGCATGTTCGACCGGCATGGTGGCATTGATATTTCCTTTGCACTTGTTTAGCTTGTTCAGTAGTACCAACTTCACAAACAAAGCAGGGGCGGCACGCCGACGGGCGCCGGCGTTCGAAATTCGAATGTCATAATATGTAGAAAAACTACACATTAAAAAATGAGTTTTTACCAAGTAGTTTAACATTATGCTGATCGTAACGTGCTGTTTTTGTACGCAGTAAAGAGGGTTTATGATACGTGTGTAGATAAACTACTATTATAAACTACACTGACTACATTCATTTTGCCATTCTGTATTGTAGGAAAACTTGTTTCTATAAGGAATGGTCTCTCTCTCCACAACACAGCACAACACTACACGAGTGTCTTAGTGTTCCCAACTCTGAACATTCCATGTCGCTAGACTTCAATTCGAAAAGTCGCCAGAAAGTCGTTAGACGATTCATCGACGGGCAGATCCAGGTCCTATATGCTATCGTTGAGGGTCCAGGAATTTATGAAAACGATTCTGTTATCTACCCTGAAATTAAACATTTACTTATTTTCCGTTTAATGTATGAATAAATATGCCATAACGTTTATTCATTGGACAAATAATAAAAACTCCGCCACCTAAATCTTATCTTTCGTCGATAGGGCTTAGCCAAAAGTCCTCATTTCTAGCGACCAAGTCGGTAAATTGGCAACTCTGATTACAATGAGTAGGCCGGGATGCCGCGAGGGTAATCCCCGTGTCCCGTAGGCACGTACGCTTGCTCGTGACGTGGGAATCCTCTGTAATGGCGTAGCTTGGTATTGGGCGTGTTCGGATACACGCACAAGGCGCACATAACAAATATAGAGCTGTTGGGATCGACATGGCGACCAGTTTTGCAGAGTATGTTATCTATCGATGTATGGCGATTCTGTTGCGCGTGTTAGACCGATATTGCGCATTAATGGATTTACGTTTTTAGCGTTGTTGCCATAAAACTTAACTGTTTGTTTTGTTGTAAAGTCGTGTAATAAGGGTTGTTTTGTAGCATGATGCAATTAACCTTTGTAAATTAGTCAAGTTTTTTTTTCCATCCCGCAAACCTGCGGAATCCCGCATATCTAATCCCTTATACCCAATCCCGCAAAAAAGGTGCGGGATCCCGCTTTTACAAGATTTTATTCGTTACTGTTGACGGACGTTCGAGTTGTAGAATTGCTGTTCCGTCTATAAGAGCTAGCCAACCCACCCCCTCGCGTGCCATGGTAACACCTAGTCATGGCGTAAGAAGTTGATTTTTAAGGCGCAAGTTTTTGACAGCACTAGCCCCGTGCCCGTGCCCACACTATCGCGGATCTCCGCTCGTCTTCGGCACGCGAGAAATGAATTAGACGGCACAAGTTAGAGACGCATGGATTGTTTATTATGACTTGTGTTCCATACATAGTCGACTCAGCAACACTATACGATCGTGCGAGTTATGTCCTATAGAGTCCTCTCGCACCGCTTACCTCTTAACGCATGGCCTTACCCGTAATAGGTTGCAGTTTTCAACCTTATTGCTTGGTAATAAAGTTGAAATCAAACCTATTAAGCCCATATATGGGTTAGTATGTGGTAAAGGAACCCACTAAGTTAAGCGCTACACCTGTAGGGAGAGCGTAGAATGTTTCCTTTCCTTTGTGTATCGCGTCGTGTATAGCTTGCTTGGGCAACGCTCGCGCTGGGTTCGCTCTTGACCTTATCTCGTGGCCCTCGCTCACTCGCTCATGGAGCAAGTCCTTGAGTTTGACTCGCTCTTGCCGGGGCACTGTTGTACAATTAATCTGGTCTACTAATCTGTACTTAGATCCTTGGTAATGGATCTTTATTAACTACTACTTCTGTGATAACAGTAGAACTCGCGAGCCCTTCGACATATATACAGGGTGTCCGGTGGCAGAATCGGGATTTAAATTTTGGATTTGTCCGTATCCATATCGTTGGCTTCGTCATTAGTGCGGGTTATTTAGTCGCGATGTCGCAGTGGACGGGTGAGCAACGTGCGTTCGCCATCGAAGCGTATTTCAAGGCCAATGATTCGTGTGTAATTGCTCGCCGAAGATTTTGTTCACGTTATAATATTCGACGGTTACGTGATGCCCCAAGTGAAGATTTGATTCGATCATGGGTGCGACGGTTCCGGGCAACAAGTTCGGCCGAAAACAACTCACGACCAGGGCCCAGCCGGACGTCGAGAACAAATGAAAACATTGAACTCGTCGCGTCCAGTTTGCGCGAAAATCCGCGTCAGTCCGTGCGCAAGAGAGCGGCTGCCCTGGGGCTTCCAAAAACTATCGTGCACGAGATATTGAAGAAGGATCTTAGATTTCACCCATTCAAGATTCAAATTGTGCAAGCGCTTAAGCCTAATGATAACAATATGCGTAAAAATTTCTGCGAGACAATGTTGGAGCGATTTCGCACGGTAAACACTATCTTTTGGAGTGATGAAGCCCATTTTCATTTAAATGGTAGTGTAAATAAGCAGAATTGCCGTTATTGGTCACCTAAAGGACGGAACCCACGCTTAAAACACCAACAACCACTTCACAGTCCTAAAGTGACGGTTTGGTGTGCATTATCAAGCAGTGGAATAATCGGACCCTATTTTTTTGAAAATCGTCAAAACAAGCAATTTCTGTGAACGGTGTTGCTTATCGGCGCATGCTGAACGATTACTTTTTTCCAATAATGAGAGAACATCCTGCCTTCACGTCACACACGTGGTTCCAGCAAGATGGCGCCACGCCTCACACAGAGAGAGCATGGCGTTACTTCGTGATTTCTTCCCGAACAAGCTGATAAGCCGTTTCGGTGACATCCACTGGCCACCCAGGTCACCGGATCTTACACCCATGGACTTTTTTCTATGGGGGTACCTTAAAAGTAAAGTCTATGAAACGAGCCCGGCGACTGTCTCAGCACTAAAAGAAAATATCGCTCGCGAGGTTCATGGCATCCCGGCGTCTTTTCTCCAGCGAGTGGCAAGGAATACTGAGGCCAGATTCCGCGAATGTGTCCGACGTGACGGTCGACATTTAGACGATATAATTTTTAAGAAATAAAACCCGCATTTGTCTGTTTTGTCATAGTTACTGATATAAATTTATATCTATGGCGATTTGTGCTTCAGAGGCCCATAAGGGGTCCTGAAAACGCCTGAAAACGGGTTTTCAGGTTATGGCGTCATCTGATAGAGGGTGCCCTGAAACGGACTGAAAACATGTTTCAGGCGCCTGAAAACGACGGCAACTTGGGTGAAAATTCGATCTTTACATATGTGATAGAGCAACTTCTGAAACGGCCTGAAATGACTTTTCAGCCTGCTGAAAACGCAACGGGTTTTCAGGTTATGGCGTCATCTGATAGAGGGTGCCCTGAAACGGACTGAAAACATGTTTCAGGCGCCTGAAAACGACGGCAACTTGGGTGAAAATTCGATCTTTACATATGTGATAGAGCAACTTCTGAAACGGCCTGAAATGACTTTTCAGCCTGCTGAAAACGCCTCTAAAGCACTGAAATTGACGTTCAAAGTTTTTGACCTAACCTACCGGCGCAACAATAGTTATTTTATGGCAAAATTATCGGACGACGAATATTTCAATAGTTTGTAAAAAGTCATATTATTTTTTTACTCATCAAAGCGCATCAAAGTCTTATTGTCTTTGGAAAGCTAGTGTGGTTCATTCTTTTGAATCGATCCGATTCGATCGATCAATCTGTTTGATTGATTGATTTGCAACTATGAAAAGTGTACGAGCTATATCAGCAATCGCACATTAGGCAGTACATTATGCATAGTTTGTAGATATTTAACTAGGCCAACCGAGATAACTTTCTTAGAATAAGTATACAATAAAAGGCATTCTCAAAACAGCAGTCGTTGAGTTTGGAATCAACCAACATTACCTACATATACTGTACACACACTACAAAAAGAATAATGAAGAACTTAAAGGAGATGGCTAAATCTATATTTATTTATTTAGTTATTCATGTTTCATAGCAATTAAAACACAATATTAATTAATAAGGAAAAGAAAATTTGAAATGCCAATTACGAAACAATAGAAAGATAAAATAGACATAAAAGAACCTATCTATAGGAATAATAAAGTGAGTAAAGTAATAAACTTAGTTCAAACTGGTCTGACGATATGGTGAACTGCTGATTGAATGGTGTATGAGGGTGTGTGTGTGTGTGTGTGTGTGTGTGTCTGTGTGTGTGTGTGTGTGTGTGTGTGTGTGTGTGTGTGTGTGTGTGTGTGTGTGTATGTGTGGGATCGACAATTTAATTAAGTTTTTTAGTATGATGCTAAAGCTCGTCTAAGCTGAAATTACGCGCCCCACTGCTTGGTTTTGTACTACTTGTAGAAAAAAATCGATCGAAAATCGACAGCGAACTATATCTCTTTGATCAATGCCTTTGACATCAGTGTAGGTACAACACTCAAATCTCACTCAATCATAGACAACTGCCGACTGACATTTTTGTTTACATTATTGTGAAATGCTATCGAAATCGACTTAGTTGTAACCACGTTTGGCGGGTTATTCAATACACAATACGCGTGACGGGGTACTAACCCATCGCCGCACTTATGGAGATATTATGTTTTTACTGTTCAAAGAAATTAGCATTATCACTACCGTGTCAATTTATTTATGAAAATATCATGTATGTTAGGAAGAACATAAATAGCTTCACTAAAATGTTTGACAGACACAAGCGAAATAATATAAGAAGCGGAAATAACATTGACCAACCTTACTATAGACTAGCTTAAGTTATAACTTCATTTTTAGGTCTTATACAATACTATAACAAAATACCGGAAGAGATATTAAATTTGTCAGAGAAGAAATTCAAATTCAAATTAAAATTCAAAAAGAGTTTATTTCCATAAGAAACACATAGGTAACATTTGGAGAATGTCAAATCTTAAACTAACACATGTATAAGGTACAGGGAAATATAGAACTCAATTTGAATTCCGTCACCTCAATGTTTTAGATGCTGGAAGCAAAGGCATTGTTAATAGTAGTTTATGATTCAGATTCAATTTTATTAAATATAAATAAATTAATTATCTTATTCAACGTCAAAATTATACTCACTTATAACTACAAGTAATTTTTTGTATAAAAAAAGACTACACCGTTTCAGAAGGTGGGCCTTGGGGTTAAGAAGAAACGGCAAGAAACTCCCCCATACCTTCTTTTTTTTTAAAAGTGACTTCACAACAGGTACTAGAGGTTTCGGTTTAAGGAAATTCGCCGGCGAGTGATACACTTGATCCATCGCCCCTCGTCGTATGTGACTGATAAAGAGTTTTAATGCCTAATTATGTACAGTTACATACACTAGTTTATCTACACATATATCATAAGCTGTCTTTGATGTGTTCAGGAACCGCATGTTCGACCGGCATTGTGGCATTGATCATTGCTCTGCACTTGTTTAGCTTGTTCAGTAGTACCAATGTCACAGAAAAAACTAGGGGCGGCACGCAGGCGGGCGTCGGAGTTCGAAATTTGAATGTCATAATATGTCGAAATATTGATACATTATGGTCATAATGTAATAATATTCAGATAAGAAATGAGTTTTTACTAAGAAGTATATCATTTTGCTGGTCGTAACGTGGGGTTTTCGGACGCTGTAAAGAGGGATTATTATACGTGTGTATATAGGTAGCATATTATAGGTTAGATGATTCCGTTAATGACAAAGAGGTACGGAGGTCTGATCTTCAAGCGCAGCACAAGAACCAGGCACACAATTGTAACACAAGACCTATTTTTGAAAAAAAAAAGACAAAAAAAATGAGGCCGTGTTGCAGTGTACGAGTTACTTGCGCCGCTTCTTCTCCGCTGCCATAACACTTTCAGAAGCGGTAGTAGTTTTTATTGCATTATATAGATTCAAATGACTTTCAAAAAGTGTTCGTAAGAGTATTTTGAATTAAAAAAAAAGTTTGAAGTTTGAAAGCTTTTTTGTTTGTCAAGTTTTGTTTGTTGTCGAGTTTGGTTTTGGATCTCGAAACTGGGCGCTTTTCTCGCTCGGTCAATAAAGGGCATCATCTATGCATTGTGGAACATGTTGTATTTGTGGTGTTTTTTTTTTAAAGATTTATTATGACCAAGTAAAACTTAATGAAGAATTAAATACCAAGGGTATAATGTCAGCCAAACTGTGTCCCTGCCTCCCCGCGCGGGAAAGAGCGTGACGCTGTGATTGTTCAGTAAAAAAAAAACCAACCAACTAGTTGTTACCACGTTTGGCCGGTTTTTCAATACACAATACGCGTGACAGGGTACTAGCCCTTCGCCGCACTTATGGCGATATCATGGTTTTTGTTTGTTCAGTAAAACGCTAAAAACAAGAACAGAAAAACACTTGTGTGTGCAACGAGAAACAAATGATGCACCGATAGGAACGGTGATGCGGGATCTTCCGATGCTTGTCTGATATTCACTTAAGATGATATTCATGTCTTTTATTAAATGATTGTACAGGTACAGAGCTGGTGTAGCAGTTTTTGACACGCCAAGTGCTACTGTTCGCATGATGGGTAACCGGTAGATAAACGGTGTGTCTAATATGTAATTTGCGCCTGGGAATTACTACAGCTTACCCAGAGTGCACTGCACTGGTCTATTTCTATACGTATCAGAATTTACAACAGAAAAAAGTTTTAATGCCGAATAAAAAACTAATTGACCGAATGACTAGGAACAGGGGAATTTATGTTTATGTTGTTTATTTCCTGAAATGAGCGAACAAAAATATTGAATTTCACGACAAAATTACTGATTTGCACTAAATGACTGAATGTATTAGCCACCGCTTATTGGCTAAATAAAGACTGTCTGGGCGAAAAGGTCAGGGTATGTGAAGGAAAAAGGGGATGAGCGATGCGAAGCCCTCTTTTTTCTTCGTGTTAGGTTGAAGGTGTAAAAACATCAAAAACTAACGCTCTTTTTGTATTTTATGTTACTCTAATTAGGGTTTTCATGTTGCTGTTTTTCGATGTCTAGTCGCGCAATTCAGTATTTTTTCAGACGAATCCAGTAATTCTAGTCGCGCATTTTTTTTGACGCTATTCAGTAATTCAGTCAGGCAAAACCAGTATTTTTGCCAAGCCAAAACTGGATTTACCGTCATACGTTTAAATACTACCCTTGCTTTTCTTTATCTTGTTGACCTTTCCGAACTATTTAGAACGCCATGTGGAATACTATACTGAAACTGACCTGGGTCATGCATGATGCCGGATGTCTCAGCACTTCCTCCCATCCTCGGCAGCACACGCCTACACGTTCTACCACAACACACACACGTGCTATCATTATTAATACATCGCGACTACGCGATCAGCGCTTTGGGGGCTGAATATTTCATGGGGCGGTCATAAGTTTACGTACCAAGCCGGTATAAGAATGAGGGTTCAGTTCGCGAGCGGACAGTTGGCGGCCGCCCGTGCCATGTTTCACAGGCAGGCTGAAAGGCTACACGCATCACTAAAATAAAACTAATCGCGTAAATGTAACACACAATAGTGCTGTGAACTTGACCTTGGAGTTGTGTTCTTTTTCAAATTTTCAGTTTTCCTGCCAGTGTTGTTTTGTTTTTCGGTTTAGTTTACCTCCTTGGATTGATTGCCAACATGCCAGTGTTGTACCAGAAATCTGCTCAAATGCATTTGCAGCAGCAACGGCGTACAGCCATAACTGTTGGCCGTAAGTTCAACCCCCTGTCTCTACGTCTGGAGCCAGCATCAAGCGAAATCAGACCTTAGTGTCTGTTGTCTGGGTTGTTTATGCTATCCCGAGCTACTGATATCCTAGGGATTTCGAAATGCACCTATTGCATATTAATGATATTTGCTCTCCATCTGCAGGAAAGTTGTTCCATTTGGCTAAGAGCTCGCGGCAATCGAAACAGTAACACTAATGTAGTGGCAATAAACGTCCTTCTACCTTCACCTTAACATTTATACGGCTTCGTAATTACTTTGTCTGACTAAATCCACAACTTGAAAGTCATGTCTTCTTTGTTATAAAATTTTCTAAAATTAACTTATTACCTTCTTATTACCCGGTATCTTTTCGTCGCATTTCAAGTCCACCCACGAGCAATCGTAAACGTTCAATTCTATATAAAATGCGGTCTTTTTTGTCGCCGCCGTAGAAACTACGACAATTTGAACGAATGAGTTTGATGTCGCCGCTTACAGGAGTCACGTGGGACGAGTATAATTACCTGTGTCTGTCACTAGCACATTATAGGACTCAATCAGATAAACAAAACCTCATAAAGTTCAGGTCAGTCTATTGGCCGAGGTTCGTAAATGTTGATAGCCGGCTTATGTGGCTTTAAGGCTTCGGGCTTTCCCAAAATCCGGATAGTCGGCTCTTGTTACCTTAACTAGGCACAATATCGATTGGTTATTTAAGCTTATTTATTAAAGTCATCGGTTCAGAAAAACCTAGTCTTTACCATGGATTTAAAGTTTAAGTGAAAGGAGGAACAATAGGTACTGGAGGCGAGGAATGCCTTCAATTCTTTTTAGTCATACTGATCTGCAGATATTAGAATAAAGATACCTATTTGTATATTTTTTCCATCATTAGCCATGCTCTGCAATCCGTGATGTTGTAACCTTACACGCAAATTTATGAGTAGATACCCATCTTATAAATATAAAGTCATAAGATGATATTGCTTACAAAACCTAATTTTGCATGGCTCATTATGGTAATTTAGGCTTGCTCTAAGAAGTAGTAATTGAACACTGTGTAGGATGTTGAAGCATTGTCCGAAGACAAAGCGTATTTGCATCATCACGTTACAACCCAAAATATACAGATAAATATAGCAAAGGCTATTTATGGACGTTACTACTCCTGACTGACTATCAATCACTATGACATCAAGCAAGTGACGTTCACGTCCCCTGTATTCATTATTTTGATATTTCATCATTTGTTGTGCGTTAGTTTCATCAAATAAATATAAACATTTATTAACATAAACATTTGATCTTTGCAGATGATTCCTATACTTAGCACCGAAACAAGAAATATTTTGATCTTTCTTAATATACTTTTGCCATTACATATAAGCCTGCAACTAACTAGCTTACCCACCTGTAGATAAACGAATGTAACCAGACAGCTCGAACTATTACTCTAACAACATCCCTCGCAAGATAAACTAGCTATGCCGTGCTCCAGGTCAGTCTAACAAATTGCATTCTAGACCTACTTGTACGAATACCGGCCTTACTGACCTGCGATAAGAGCGAGGCCTGGAATGGTGGCCTCTGAATAGATAACGTTGCAGACTGAAAACGAACGGCCCATTTGAGAAGTGCAATTTTGCTGCACTCTGTCTGGTACATATTCAGTCGATGCTTTTGGAGAGCGCAAGACGGCTTGGTCGTTCCATTTCTTTATAAAATTTATGAATTTGTGGTTATGTGCAGTGATCACTATAATTTGAATAACTTGCTTATCTATCTATCTAAATACTTCGGGTGAACCAGTGGCAAGCATTTGACCCCAAATATTGAGCTGTCTGACTTAGGAAATGAAGTCCAAATAATATTTATGTTCTACACGCTTTAAATATAGTGAGGTCAGTTGGTGTGCCTCAAACCATCATCGTTTTATTGTTTCTCAGTATTGATACTGCAATAAATCTTGATCTAACGTCTACTTTAGTATGAGATATTTGGTATCTTCAGTTCTGTTTTTCACAAGTACATGTAAACTTTTTATATAAAGAGTACGCGGGAGACTCGCGGGAGTGAATGCCCTCTCAGTGGACGCTGTGTGATTGCCCATAACGGTAAACGTTATTGGTATCGTTCATTGCTTTCGTTTCTTTGCTGGAAACTTGTCGTTTTTCATCGTCTTCGTAATAACAATTCGTGTTTCCACGGCGACGGTCGACAAGGCGTCTCGTAAAGCAGTTGTTCGAAACTTAGACGCCTATCAGGCTTCATGCGTCTCATGCCACTCACGCCTTGGAAGCATTTTGGACATGAGACGGAACATGCCCGACTGCCGTCTAGTTGGTTTGGTGAAGTGTAGCAATAATAAAGTTCACTCAATGCCGTAGGTCATTGCCTAACGGGATCTGGCTGCGATATAACATGTGACATTGACATCGAACAACTGGTTATCGATTAGCGACTCAGGAGGGCCGTGACGTCACAGAGGGGTACATATTTCATCAGCCCCTCGGCGCAGGGCGATTCGTGTAATGTCACTAAATGACCACCCACTATTTTCCAATTTTGCCGCGATACAGTAGCGGCCGCTCCAACAATTGCTCATGTATTTCTCCAGTCGCAATAGACTACATATTGGCTCAGTCTGCCTAATCTAGACCACAGGTTGTTTCATTTGTATTGTTTTGCTGTTGAAACCGGCCAGTGCTTTCACAGGTGGAATAAAAGAACTTGAATATAAATTGTGAAAGTGTGTCCATTTTTGTTCACGAAGTTTATGGTATTTCCCTAACTACAATGACTCCACACAAAAATGTTGATTAAGTCGCATGCATCTCTAGAATTGAATAGTTGCAGAGTTTTCAAAGGCCATGTTGGAGGTACAAAAACGTTTATAATGCAATTTCGCCTTCGTCGTGCCGTATAGAGAGAGAGGAACAACATACTCAGTATGCGTCATGCATGGTTCATTGCCTTGAGTGCGGAAACTCAGCCAAATATGGCGTGCTCAGGATCACCTTGTTTGTGCTAGCTCACTAGCTCGCGGACGGACCATTTCGGCCGGCACCACACCATCGGTGGCTTGTCTCTAAACAACTGATCCACCCACCCCCATCACTGAGTTAACGAATATGTGCTGCTCCTGGTTTCGATGTCGGAAGCGCGTGGCAGATTCTACTGAGTCGTCCATTGCCCCGGCGCATGCGTTCGATAAAGCGGAGTTGCGGCTTGAGGAGGCAGTGAATGATGAAATGAAGAAGTCATGTAAGCAGTCACCACTCTGCTTGTACCGCACTTCATTTTGTCTCGTTAAGCGCTTTGTATCTCAGTTTTGATTTGCTTATTTGCTTTCTTTTAGTTAGTGTTTTCTAATTTGATGATACTCGTAGTAGGAGATTCATGAACTATTGTTAATATCTAATGTGCAGTTTCGGTTGTTACGATGGATGTTTATTTACAATTTAAATGCACAAGTACTGCACTTTAAAAATATATAATCAGATGAAATTGGTAATATGAACTAGAAAAATGAAATCTTCTTTTAGCCCAAGGTCAAAACCTATGAAACTATACTGACCTACAAAACTTAGTATCACACTTTTAAAATTGCAATAACTTTTTAAGTAAACAAGATATACTTTCAATATAAAAAGGACTCGAAAAAGAGTTTAATTTTGTATTATCGTTTCAAGAAAAGTTGATAAAATTTGCTATAAAACGTTTTTATTTTATTTTAAATCTCTAACTTCTA
Source organism: Argyresthia goedartella (assembly GCA_949825045.1). Classification (NCBI taxonomy): domain Eukaryota; kingdom Metazoa; phylum Arthropoda; class Insecta; order Lepidoptera; family Argyresthiidae; genus Argyresthia; species Argyresthia goedartella. Next base: position 798,245 of record OX463810.1, read on the forward strand.
TAGTTTAGAAACAATTGAAAAGTTTAAAAGTGTAGTATTTAGTTTTGCAGGCCAGTGTAGCTGGTCCAAGTTTGATAGGGTTCGATTATTTCTGCGATCGATGGGATAACAAACTTCTACATAGGTACTGTATTAAAATAAAATAATCTCCAGGTCTAGCATGATAACATGTTTGTGACGGCGCTGTTTCTGTTTCTCACGGCACAGGGTATCAGCAGGCTATAAGCATTGTATGTGCCTGTTCCCATATGTTATGTAATATATACAATCGCTCTGTACTTTTGCAGATAATTGGCATTTATAAATCATCTGATCTGATCTTCAATCGCAACAAATTCTGAGTAAAGCAAATATTATACCTACACAGACGAACGGAAATTATTATTCATATATTTTATTTGCCATCCTTATTGACACGTCTCTAACGTATCAGATGGGATCTATCAAAACGTTGGACGGTCAATCTGGATCGCGATCGCGAGTTTAACTTCTGCCTGAGGCACCATGGAGTACATAGGTGACGAGGCGGGGCGGGTGAGCCTCTCCTGGTGCGGTCCTCTATCGTGACTATTCCACCTAATCTCCAGATAATACCACTAAGACACAGTCTAACCGCTTCTTCAGTGTCATGCGGGTTTCACCACGGCGCGGCGTCCCGCGTCACGCATGACAAATGCGCACGACACTGAAAGCGCACTAAACCCGTATTCTCACCCGCGCAGCGCCCCGCGTGACGCGCAACAACCAGATGCGTGCGTCCAACGTGGGCGCGTACACGAACGGGCACGGCGGGGACACCACCGGGCGGCGCGGCGGCGTCGAGAACGTGCCGCCGCAGCCCGCGCCCGCGCCCGCGCCTGCGCCCGCGCCGCCGCCGCCGACGCACAACAGCCGGGTCACACAACAGGTATAGTTCGCGGCGGGCCAGCCCAGGCCAGGCCAGGATGGACTGTATGACATCGATAACCTGAAAGACAAGTTAGCCCATCTGTCACCCGCGTGGCCCTTCATATCGAAGAACAGCTCAAAGTGTTCAGTCTTAGCACCCTAAAAACGACGCGCTAACGATGGAGCGGGTGCGGCGGGTGGCTGCGGGCTCTTATACGTGGCTTCTAGTGAGTGGCATATGAGTGATCCCCATTAAAACTGTCTAACAGCGAGCTCAGCCGTGTGTTACATACATATTAGTCCTAACATCCTCAACCTTGTGCTGTCCACACCTGATGCAATAGGGTTCTATTCTCCACCTTAATTTATTGCTTGAAACTGGAGAATAAAAGATATAAGCCTAGTGCTGGATAACGTGATGTTGTGACCCACAAACTCACGTGTAGCGTGTAGACAGCATCAAGTTCCCCGCCAATCCTAGATAGTATCACCCACCACCATCCGGCTTACTGCCCCCTTCCCCTCCCAGCCCTCCTCCGGCCGGTCCCGCGCGGGCGGCGTGACCAGCCCGGCTCAGCTCAGCTACAATCAGCAGCAAGTGGTCGCGCAGCACACGCAGCAAAGAAGGACTAAGGAGGTCACCGCTTGTCCGTTCATATATTTAGTTGTAGAATTGTCTATCCCATAATTAGCAAGAAAAAGCAAAAAAGCTGTTATACCATTGTACAATGTATAGTTACACCCGGTAGTATTTTTAACCGATAATAAAAGACTCTTGTCACCAAAAACCATATCTATTCCAATAATAATAAAGTTTTACAACTTAAACAAAAAATTATTAAAAAAATACCAACGTAGACATTTTTTTCCCGAAAGCTAAATGATATGAATTAGTTTTTACGTATTGGCAACACCGAGGTGCTGTGAGGCCGCGTCCTCCCGGAACGGTACAGTTTCAAGCGATTTTCTAATTTTCTTTTGCTTTGTCTAAATAGTGCTTTAAATCACATTCAGCTGTACCGTTCTGTGTGAACGCAGCTTATTTCAAATGGCAAAGTGGCTTTTTTTCAGCTTATTTTGGGATACACTTTAAAGGCTTAAATCTGGTGTAAGAAGTCTAAAGCGGGCGCCTAATGTATTCCAAGCGGCGGCGATTTCTTGTCTTGTCCTTGTCTGAGTACACTTAGCCGCCTGCCTAAGACAACTTTATCCGATTTGCAAACTCCGCTTCTCAGATGGATTATGAACAATTCACGCCACATTATTTCCCCTCCAGCACCCAGGAGTTTCCCTAGTTCCGTAAGGCATCATGACTTCCACTTACACAACCATAACCCGATGCCTTGCAGTTCAATGCGTCCAGCGTGACGTCATCGGCCCGTCCGGCTGCGGCCGCCAGCACTGTCTCCGTACCGCACGCGATCGCGTCGGGCGCGGTGCGGCGCTCCAACGTGGTCAAAGAAGTCGAGCGGCTGAAGGAGAACAGAGAGAAGCGGCGGCAGAGGCAGGCTGAACTCAAGGAGGAGAAGGTAACTGTAGCAGGAACAACGAAATATGTAGGAGATTCCCTTCGTGACGTTATCACCACAATGTGAGGTCGAGCGGCCGAAAGAGAACAGAGAGAAGCGGTAGCAGAGGCAGGTTGAACTAAAGGAGGAGAGGGTAACTGTAACAGGAACAACAACAGATGTAGGGGATTCCCCAAGTAATGCCATCAGCACAATGTGAGGTCGAGCGGCTGAAGGAGAACAGAGAGAAGCGGCGGCAGAGGCAGGCTGAACTCAAGGAGGAGAAGGCAACTGTAGCAGGAACAACGACAGATATACAAGGTGAATACAAGGAGGAGACGGTAACTGTATCCCCTACAGATGTAGGGAATTCCCCTAAGCTGTGAGGTCAGCAGCTCGTCCGGCATTAGTGAGGAACGGCTAATGCGCAACAGATATGTCGATGCAATACCGGGGATGCCCTCATGCTAGTGTCTGATGACATGTCCCTAACAACACGTTAAAATATGACAGCACCTTCATATTATCCCCTCCCTGTAGAATATAATACGCATTGGCTTCTTTTATTGTAGCGTCGTGCCGTTTTGTGTTGTGGGAAAGTGAGGGATAGAGCTATTCGCTGTATATCGCTTTCAAAGCAGCCATTCACACGTCCATCTCTCGTCGGCAGGAAGCGCTAATGAACATGGACCCCGGCAACCCGAATTGGGAGTTCCTGGCCATGATCCGCGAGTACACGAACTCCATCGAGTTCCGCCCTCTGACCGGCAGCGAGCCGGTGGAGGACTACCAGATCACGGTGTGCGTGCGCAAGCGCCCGCTCAACAAGAAGGAGCTCGGCAAGAAGGAGGTCAGTTGCGAGTTCTTCTTCCTCTTCTTTTATACGAAATGACAAAAAATAAACACTTATCTATTCTATTCTATTCTTCCTCTTCTTTCTCTTGTTCTTGTTCTTTTTAACCCCCGACGAAAAAGAGCGGTGTTATAAGTTTGAACCGTCTGTCTGTCTTCAAGTGTGTCTAACTGCCTGTCTGTGGCACTTTACGCTTAAAGGATTAGACGGACTTGATGCTGTTTTATGTAAATTGTAGTAGACTTGCCTACGATAGTTGATTTTTAACCATGTGTTATTGAAATCGGTTCAGTGTTTCGAGAGTTATCAGATAAACAAGGAAACAAGTCGGCCAAATTTTACGGTTAAGGTTGTATTGTTTGTGTCGGGGGTGTTGTAAATGTTTATTTATAGTTATTATACTACCATTTCTCCCTTACGTCTTCTCCTTCTCCCTCTTCCTCTTGTTCTATATGTACTCCCATTGTTTTCTTATTTCTTTTTACTCTTGTATAATCAGATACCCTGATAATATATATTGTGTGACGTGGGCATTCCTTCAGGATTGAGACAACAGAGATGATATGAATGGCCTCTTTAGACTAATCTCACGATTTCCTTATCGCTAGCAACAAGGCTGCTATCTGCTTCTCTTCTTTCATAACCTTTACCAAACCTTCTTCATCATCAGAGCATTCGCTCTACTGCACGGTCTTTTTAAAATTGACAGAGCAACGAGCATGCAAATGATTCGATCCGGCCTGTGCGTGAGTTGATCCATTTAGCCCATAGAGATGAAAAAAATATTCAAAAATAAACTTAAATGGCGTCAAAAAAAAACAGACCAAATTAAATTGCATATTGTAGCCACCAGTCATGATATAAATATTTTTTTAAATTCTAGAAACAGTAAAGTAAGCCCTAAACCCAGACTTCCTGTGAATGTTAATGGTGTAACTAACCATCATTTCATGTTTTAGCAAACTTGAATAACTTTTATGTTGAACCTGTTATTAGCTCTGAAATAAAGTGGCTCTGTTCTATTGACGATACTATGCTGACTATATTGTCCTGCTATGCTAGGTCAATTAGTTAACGCACTGGTAAAACATTTAGCAAGCTTTGAATCCTATGCTGCGGCCCACGGACTCAGGTGCAGAAGAACAGCGAGCTGATGGTTTACCGATCGATCCGGTCGTAAAACACATGAAAATATTCCTGTTGTATAGTGATACAACAGGAATATTTTCACTTAAGATGTGCTCCACACAGTGGTGTGGAGCACATCTTAAGCGTGTAACACAGTTCAAGTAACTGGGTCACGTGGCCACAGAACAGAGGGACTCACAGATGACTTGGACATTGAAAGGCAGCGCAGGCAGGTTGTCTAGGTGTACAGGGACGGAGTACACCAGCAGCCTGTGTACACCCGACACCGCCCTGCGCGTCCAATATAACAATGCACTGAGGATGTTGTTGGGGCTGCCGCGTTACTGCAGCGCCTGTATGTTAGTATGCTATAGTAAGGATAGACGATTTTTATGCAATCTTGCGAAAAAGAATTGTCTCTATTCGAGACAGATTCTCCGGCAGTTCCAACAGGATCTTCAGTGAACCTGCCAATAGAGAAGTTAGCCCTATGCTCAAATTCTGGGTTGCACCTAACTTGTAATGGATACTGTCAGAGGTAATACGTGATATAATCGCGTGTTATCTCTGACGGTATCCGTAGACAATAAACATTATGTTGTAATGCTATTGTTGTTTAATATACCTAGTTTTAACGTAACTACCTCTAAATCTGTTTCCCTAATTAACGTGTATGTTTGGATCCCATTTATCTGATATAAACATTTGAATTGGAGAAAAAAAACGTTTCGTTCCCAGGTGGACGTGATTAGCGTACCGACGAAGGACCAGATGATCGTGCACGAGCCCAAGAACAAGGTGGACCTGACCAAGTACCTCGAGAACCAGAAGTTCCGCTTCGACTACGCGTTCGACGACTCCTGCACCAACGAGATTGTTTACAGGTCAGTGTCGAGACAATGACTTAATAACATAACTAAATATACATACTACACGCCAAACTTAACTATAGTCTTATTGATCAACATAGGGAGGGCGCTGACAGCTTCAAACGTCAATTCTCGAAATAATGTTGCCACCTAGTTTGCTAGTGATGTTCTCATTCATTCTAAATAGAATGAAAAACTGGTAAATATGTTCTAAAATTACTTTACATTATGTTTTTTTACAATATACATAATGATTTGAGCGTTTTAATTTCACATAGGGTAAAATTACGATATCCCCAAACGAGCAGGCCGGTTTCATCGGCGGCGGCGGCGGCGGCCAGGTACAAATAATAATTCGAATAGAAATAGGTACGTTACGAGCTTAAGACACGACACGTAACAGCGAGCGTTGTACATAGGTACGCTGTCACGCTCACCCGCCTATAACTGCGCTCTCGGTCTCTGTCCCCCGAGTGCTGGCTGCAAAATCATTTCCATATACATTTGTTATCTGCTAAGTAAAGGGTTATGGCTCGTATTTTCTATAGGTAGGTACCGATCTAAATATTTCTCTAATGATAGGCGTCTGATTGATCAACATACGAAGGAAACTGACAGGACTGAATTTTTGGTAAAAAAAAATTAGTAATGGGGTAAAGAACGATTTAGTTCGATTGTCTCAAAGTATTGCCTACCATGAATTGAGAAAAATATTTAGGTAACCTAGAGAATACAAGCCTTAACCCTTTACTTAGAAGTTATCAAATGTACTGCACATTTATATGGTAATATTTTTATAGTATTGTTCATTGAGAAACCTGAAGCTCTATTGTGTATCATTTGATAAAACCAGATAGATAAAACAAGAGTTAAAAATAAAACGTACACATATTTATATTTATTTTTTACTCCATACTATTATCACTATCGGATGAATCATCGTCATCATTAACATTAATTAAAAATCTGTCTGACATGGTATCAACAAGGTGGTCGAGATGGCACATTTGGTTTTCTTCTTTAATTGCATGTGCGATGCATTTTTTCCATTTCTCGGGCGTCACGGTGTTAATTCCTTCATGGAACAGATTTGTAACTTCTTTCATCTTGAAGGTTTTGTTGTTAGTAGCCACATAGCCTTTCACTTGCGCCCAAACCAATTCTATAGGATTTTATAAGTCTTCGGCCCTTTCCCGAGGGATTCTTCAACCCTTCTACGAATACCTGCCGCCCAGATTTGATTTCACCATCAGACCAGGATTTCTTTAGCGTGTGACCTGAAATGACGAAAAGGGCTACCTGAATAAATTGTTTTGAAGTATAGAGGTGTACAGAACACGTTCAGTAACTAAAATAAAAGCGTATTGAAAATAGTTAGGTACCTGCATTTACCCAGGTCTCGTCTTGGTAGTAAATTTTCCTTCGCTTCTATAATTCTTTATTTTGTTAAGGTATCTGTGACGCCATAGAACTATTTCTGGTTTATCAATGAAAATACTCTTTCTTGATTTCATCATATACTTGAAGTTCAAGTGTTTAATTATCTCCCTCATTGTACTCCAGGTAAAATTTGGCAGGTCAGGGTCGTTATTCACTGCATTGAGGACCTAAAACAAAAACAATATATTTAGAATAGATAATATGAATAATACCTAAAAATTATTTGTAACGTCAACAGTGTAAACAATAGATTTAATATGTGACTCATTGCCAGGTGTGCTTCTAAAGTCAGTCAAAGCAGATGAAGGGTTTCGCGTTCCATTGAATTAAAAAAACGCATGTAAGTAGGTAGTTAATTATTTGTTGCTTTAGAAAGAAATACAGGTTCTTTGAAAATTTCAACTCTCCTGCTTATTACGGTTCATTCATGGCATGATAGTTGAGTCACACCGCTGACGGAACAATAAAACAGCGAAATTACTTCGGAACAAAGAACGTATTCGTGCACGCAGTCAGAAGAAAGGGAGACGAATGAAGGAGGCGCTGCGCTTTATGTCTGTTCGTCGAGTAGGCGAAATTTCATACATTAACCTCTAGCCTCTTGTCTCTTTCGCTCGCGCATAAATCATATTGGCGTCGCGCTCGCACAGTTCAATTGCGAGCATGTGCGAAGTTTTAGTTGGATTGGATGCCGACCGCAACTTAAGCCAGCACGAAATTATACATCTACAAACTTTATGACATTTTTATATAAATTGAAATTATTTAATTAAAAACTTATTATAATAACATTGACCTAAGTCTTAATTTAAAACTATTACATACTATTATTTTGCATGCTTGTACTTAAGCTGAAAACACTGAACATATTTTAATATAAAGATCCTCCACTGTACTGTTTTCTGGCAAATAAAGAATCATTTCATCATTTCAATCATTTCATTTCATTTAATTTCATTTCATTTCACGCGCGAGATAGAGACAGAGAACGTAGTTACGACGCGAGTGAGCGTGACAGCGTGCCAACGTACAACGTTCGCCATCACGTCACGTAACCGACATCTGGGCAGTCCTTCCAGGCAGTCTTGTGGCTTTCCGCAATTTCCCTATTTGAAAAATACACTAAAGACACCGCCTTCTGCCCATATATATTTTTTTTGGTAATTTTTGGTCATGCCAGATATTGTACAGTCCTTCCAAATCATTTCCCTAAACAATACCTCTGTCATCTGCTAAGTAAAGGGTTAAGGCTCGTATTTTCACCAGGTAGGTTACCTTAATATTTTTCTCAGTTCATGGTAGGCAATACTAATAGCTATCGTAACATCATTCTATTTTGAGACAATAGAGTGAACTAAATCATTCTTTAACCCATCACTATTTTTTTTTCACCAAAAAGTGGCAACATCGGACCTGTCAGTGCCCTCCCTATGATGATCAATTGGAGTATAGGCACCTCGCTCCGGTGACGTCATAGCAGCCGCTCTCTGTCCTACTGACGCGCCGAGGGCGAGAGCGAGCGAGAGGGGGAGAGGAAATCACATTCCTCGCGGGTGGGTGGGTGCCTTGTTAACTCTGGCGGATATTAAAAATACCGGGGTCACTAACCCGTATAGTCCCAAGCGAATATGACCCACACGCCATATATCTGGTTATTTCTATATCAATTAAGTTAAGCAACATGTATGCAAAAATTACTACCACACACTGTCTGCATTCCGAAGATTCTGGAAGATGTAATGTTAGAAGTAACTGCATTATCTAGCGAGAGGGTAAGAATGCCCGGCCGCACGACCGCACGACCGCCCGCCAATACTTTAGAACAATCTGCATAATTAGGGAAACGATAGCGGAAGTGGAGGAGTGGGGCACTTTACGCAGATAGCAGATTATGAGTGCCATAAGACCGACAATGAACCTAAAAATACAATTTTACAGTTTTTTAATAGTGATTTAGTCTAAGCATTTATCATCAACATATTGTAGAAAGCTGGAGGTGGGTAACTACGGGTAGTTAATGCAATTCCTAGAAGTCTAGAATCATCATCGCCACACCTGACGAGCTCTGTGGTTGTACACTGTGGGTGTACTCAGCGCTTCCCGAGCGAGAGGTCCCGGGGTCGCAGTCAGGCTGGGAAGAAAGAAAAAAATAACCCCAGGTTTTGGATGTTTATGTGTTTGTGACGTCGCTGATTCTGGTTCCCATGACACAGGGTATCCTAGTGTGGGGCCAGAAGCAATATATGTGTGTAAATGTTATGTTATCTGAATCTCCGCAGATACACGGCCAAGCCGCTAGTGCAGACGATATTCGAGGGCGGCATGGCGACGTGCTTCGCATACGGTCAGACCGGCTCGGGCAAGACGCACACCATGGGCGGCGACTTCCAGGTAACTAGACACCTCACACGACGTGTCTGTACGAACACATCATATAGTCACATCACAAACTCAGAGCAGACAAATAGATGGGTATTATGAACGATTCCAAAAAATTATTAACCTCCCTATGACCGGTTTTGGTTTTGTGGAACGTGATAGATAAATAATATGTATTGTTGGTTCTAAGGGCAAGACGCAGGACTGCAAGAAGGGCATCTACGCGATGTGCGCACGCGACGTGTTCGTGTTGCTGAAGTCTGCCAAGTACCGCCCGCTCAACCTCATCGTGAGCGCATCCTTCTTTGAGATCTACTCTGGGAAGGTGAGCAACTCTTGTTGATCATCCTACATTGTGTACTACACTTCGTCACCTTGGACTTTAAAACAGTGAAGAGAAACAAACCAGACTTCTTACGTACGAGAAAATAAAATGTATAGTCACACCCCCCTGGCTCTGATAGAGAGACGGTTCATACGAGCTGATACGCATTATATTCTGCCCCGCTGACTTTGTTAGAGAGACTTTGTATGGAAACTCGCGCGCTTCTTTTCTTGACGAACTGTATTTTAACGGCCTATAAATATGTGAGACCTAAATACACGAGGCACAGGGTCACGAAATGAAACAATGGCATCAATAAACAACTGAGTTTACTTTACTTCTCGGTATATTTCAAGATGTTTGCTAAATGAGGGATCTCATGTAGCACAAACATCGTCGAGTATTGTCGCTGGCCGCCATGACACCTCGATGTTGTACCGCCGAGTGAGCCGACCGACGGCGGACACGGCTGGGTGCCGACACCCGAGCCGACACCCGAGCCGACAGGTTACTATAGTGTACCTAAAGTGTCTTGTGCCACGACCGCGCTAATTATGTGTGTTTGATTACTCGAAGAAGGATGCATTGGATGAGACGATTGCAATAAACAACATTCAGTTCAGTTAACTCCTGGGAACGTGCTCGTGTATTGAGACCATACTCCGGAATATCTGCGCCTTGACCTTAACGAATGAGTGTAAGCACAGCGCAGGACAGATCCCTGGTCAAGCCCCGCACCCGCACCGGCAACCGTGAGCGTGCGTGACGCGTGACGCGTGACACGTGACAGTCACTATACTCATATGCCTTACGTGTTTTGTGAAATAACCTTGTATGCTGTAGGTACTCTGCTGTAACGTGTGTGACTCTGCCCCTGCAGGTGTTCGACCTGCTAGCCGACAAGGCAAAGCTGCGCGTGCTCGAGGACGGCAAGCAGCAGGTGCAGATCGTGGGGCTCACGGAGAAGGTGGTGGACAACGTGGAGGAGGTGCTGAAGCTGATCCAGCACGGGAACGCGGCCAGGACCTCGGGCCAGGTGAGGAGGGACTCTCTCTTGAGAGAGAGAGGAGTTCTCGAAGGGTCAGCCCGGTCTGTCTGTCCGTCCGTCCGGGCTGTATCTCATGAACCGTAAATGGTTACTGATACCGCTATAACAACAAATACTAAAAATCAGAATAAAATAAATATTTATGGGGGCTCCCATACAACAATTATTCCAATACCACATAAAAACTTATGCATGCACCTGGTTACGTACCTACTTGGAGTATGGAAGTAGTAAAATCTAAACTATTCACTCTGCACCATCCCTACCATTGTAAGGTGTTGGACTGCTGTGGGAAAAGAAGGACAATAATCTGCCACAGATTGACTTCCAGATAAATATATTATACATAATCCGAACAGCGAAACGTCCGACGCCTTGCGGTATTCGCACATTGAAAACGATCGCGCGGGTCTCGGCAACACCTGGCCGAGACGGCCACTGGATGGGTGACCGCCTCTACGTGGCATTTGTTTCGGACTTCCGTGCTTCGAATGGAACGCTAAGCAGTAGGTCCCGGCTACTACGGCTATTTGGTGGCAGTAGTCGAAAAGCTGAGTCAAAGGACCCTAGCCCCACTTCCCTCCATTAACCCGCACTTAGCCAGCGTGGTGGACTATGGCTCAATCTTACTCTAATCTGAGTGAAGACTCGTAGCTCTTTAATGGGCTACATTTAAAAAAAAACTTAACAGCGAGTTCAGAGTTGAATTAGATTAAATCTGCTGCATTTCTGCAGATGCATTTCTGACTTCTAAGAAGATATCATAGTATACATTTTTACATAATTGTGAATAGTTCAAATGGCAACTTCAAAATCTCCAGAGGTATTTGTTGTAGCAGAGAATGCATTTACTGTTGAAAGAATTGCTAACTTTCGCGAGGCGAGGCGCAACTAGTCTTTGATTATTTCTTAGGGTAACACTGAAGCTATCGCTAATTTTGGAAAATGTTAAAAGGTTCTTGCGAAATATAATGTATGTAACATTAAGTTTCGAAAAAAATGACTAGCTACTCTAAGTAGGTACATACTTCAATTTCTTTTTAAAGTTTTCTTAGTGGACTGTGCGTTCTAAATTATAAATTGCTAAAATATCTCTTTTTTGTAATACAAAAATAGTTTGTATAACCGATGGTTCCCCAGCAACTAGATACCATAGGACATGACACTGTGAAAGTAACTTAAATATACTAGCCTAGCTGTAGCCACACCCGTGTTCTGTCTGATGCTACCAACAGTGTAAGCCGCAGAATTAATTATTGTGACACGAGAGCCTCCGCAGTCGTATCATAATCCACGGAAAGTTGTTGAATGTATGATCGGTCGGGAGACGGTGTGTTTGAACCCGTCAACTCTCACATTGCAGACGTCGGCGAACTCCAACTCGTCCCGCTCGCACGCGGTGTTCCAAATAGTGGTGCGCTCGCCCGGCATGCACCGCGTGCACGGCAAGTTCTCGCTCATCGACCTCGCAGGCAACGAGCGCGGCGCCGACACCTCCTCCGCCAACCGGCAGACCAGTGAGTGCATCTCTGCGTCCTCTGCGGCCTCTGTGGGGCGTCCCGTCTCGAATCTAGACTGGGGATCTTAAGTGTATATGTATGTGTGACGTCGCTGTTTCTGGTTCCCACGGCACCGGGTGTCCTAGTGTGGCGGCGGCAGCAATGTGTGTGCCTTTATACAGGGTGTAACAGAATGGTGTAGTTATATTCTGGGGGGTTGTCGGGGAGATCATTCTGAACATCGTTCACTATGAAAACGATTTAATCAGAGTAATTTTAACCCTTTACCACATACTCACTCAGATATGGGTTTCATAGGTTTTGAACTTTATAACCATAAGCAATAAGGTTAAAAATCGCGACCCATATGGGATAAGGCCATGCGTAAATGTGTTAATTTTCACTTCTCTGTTCTCTCTTATATAAAGAAGTGAAAATTAAAGTTCCTCAAATCAAATCGGTTTCATAGTGGAAGTAGTTCAGTACGATGCCTATAACAACCCCCTTAAATATGACAACAGCATTCTGTTGCGGCCTCTATAAATGTATATGTTTGTATAGATCCGGCATCCGGCATCCGGCATCCGGCATCGTCCCTGCGGCAGGATCCCTGCGTTCCAGATGATCATGTCTCAGATGCCATTAGATTACGGGGCTCATCCGTTTCTGGCGCTCCCTACGCTACATTTGCTAGGATAGGGATCTGCCCACTTTCATCCATTTTTGGGGTTCCCTGAGGCCCATATCGTTCAGGTTTATATGCCAGTAGATAGCGGGGAGATCAGCCCCTGTCTTCCATGACGGATGAGGTCCTGGCGGGGGTTTTGTTTCCCACATTCCCTCTTCGATTCTTCATTTACCCATAATATGACAATTGACGTATCAATATGTACGTTACAGGAATGGAAGGCGCGGAAATCAACAAGTCTCTATTAGCGCTGAAAGAGTGCATCCGAGCGCTCGGCATGAAGGGACACCACCTGCCCTTCAGAGCGTCCAAGCTGACGCAAGTACTTAGGGACTCATTTATTGGTAAGTTAATTATAACGGTTTTTTGTTAGTTTTGTTATCTACGAGTAGACTTGACAAACTGTCCTAAGCAGCTTGATATACTAAAAGAGCCTAATCGCTTATTGTGATATCAAATCTTAAATCTCCGACGTTCAAAGATCTCGTACTCCGGAGTTGTTGAAGATTTACTGCACAAGCCTTTGAGTTCCCGGGTTCTAATATCTCGGGAATCTCCAAACTCTCTCTGTGGTATCTAAATCCAACATGAGAGCAGAAGAGTTCCTCTGCATAACTCTCTCTGTGGTATCCAACATGAGAGCAGAAGAGTTCCTCTGCATAACTCTCTCTGTGTTATCCAACATGAGAGCAGAAGAGTTCCTCTGCATAACTCTCTCTGTGGTATCCAACATGAGAGCAGAAGAGTTCCTCTGCATAACTCTCTGAGCTCGTCCTCGTCCTCGTGTGCTTGCAGGTGACAAGAGCCGCACGTGCATGATCGCCATGATCTCCCCCGCGCTCTCCTCGTGCGAGCACTCGCTCAACACGCTGCGGTACGCCGACAGGTCAGTTGCCACCCTGCTGCACCTACACTCAAGGACAACCCAAGGACAACTCCTACAAGTTTAAGATCAACACAAACTCTATAAACACCACAATAACCGTAAGACAGGAGCACAAAGTAGGATCAGCCTTGAGGATCTATGTAATTGTTACTAATCTCCTGATCTTTGATTGTCAGTACTCGGATTTCGGGACAAGCTCAGGGCTTTTCCATGACTGTCTGTCTCAGGCTTGTCCTGACAGGTACATCCCAGTTGTTAAGTCTAAGCTGTGGCAGATCTCTTGGACATGACTGTCTTCTCATCTTAAGTCATTCCATTCCATTGGTAGGGAACTAGACGAGGGTATTTTGTGAGTATTTCGAGCGCGTCAGATTAATATATGGGAGATAATTACACCCTGTTCAGAAACTCCACCAATCTAAGCTTTCCATTTATACAAGCAAGGTTATTGAAATGTACACTTATCAGCTTAAAACTCGCCATATCTCGGCTCTTAGACTGATGCGCTCGATTAAACCCCACTGAATCGTCATATTTTTGTTTCCCTGACCGCGCGGCTCTTTAGTTTGTGCCACATAAATTGAAATAAAAGGACATTGACCCGACTGGTACCAAGTTTTTATATCACATAAAACTGTCGCTAATTTCTCGTACATAACTGTCGCTAATGTGACTTTGACCCGGTTTCATAATACCGTGCCTCAAAACAAAAGAGAGTAACTGTAAAATATTAAAACATATTGTTGTATTTGTCCCGGTTCACCGGTCCACAGAGTGAAGGAGCTGGGCACGTCGGACCCGTCCCGGCCGCGCGCCGACTCGCCGCTCGCCGACGTCGAGATGGAGCCGCCGCAGGACGACCTGGCGCAGCTGCGGTCTCTCAATGTGAGTATAGTAGCCCACCTAGCCCACCTAGCCCACCTAGCCAGCCACGAGCGCACTTGTTTCACTTCTATAGAGCATTTTTTTTCACGTATCACATAAGGTGATTTATCTCCATAGTTTTATATTAAATTTGATAAAAAAGGGTCTAAACCTACCATTTATTTTATAACGGCATACGCTTGTGTATTATAAAAACAAAAACTATGATGGTTTGAAAACCGCGCGACGCCGCATTTTAACTTGCTACTGTGTGACCGGCGTTGGTCATAGTTTTTAGAGAAATCCGAATGAATTGGACAGACATAGAAAAATAGACATAGCCTCATGCGTAGGAGTAGTAAAACTAAATTTTTGTCAACAAGTCGTTTTGGGGTGACTTTTATATACGATTGCGTATGAGCGGCTGGAATACATACTTATCTATCTACCGATCTATCATCTGCGAGCCGTCGTTCCCGTATATCCTGGATTTCATCATCACATCCACCACATAACTATAACTACCTATAACACTGCACAGCACCGTTACGCATTTCAAACACGAAGAAACTGCAATATTTTAAAAGTTTTTACCAATCACCACCTAAATTTGTGCAAATAAATAGCTGATATTATCAAGTGACAGTAATTTTGATTTTGACAGCTCAACACAACCATAGACAACTCCGACCGGTTGCGGTCCGATTGTAATTGTGCACCTCACTCACGGTACGTTCCGTATGACGCACGTACATACGGCAAGATAATGCCCACTCCGTCACCGTGCTATGGATGCCGCAAGGACATCGGAGACGAAGAGTGCTTTCTCGGTTGCAGTAAAGACGGTTGCACAAACGTCTTTCATTATTTATGTGCAAGCAACTATACCGAGTGAGCTCCAGAAGACATCGACGTCTGGGTGTGTCCACAATGTAAGGCCACCTTAAAAAGAGGTGACAACAGCCTCACCCCGGTTGCAGGGTCTAAGGCGAAAACGTCGAACGTCACGATACGGAACAAAACTGCTCGCAAGTCGCCCCTGGAAGGTTTTCGGTCTTCTGAATACCTTGAGATCATGGCGGAAAGAAGGGAGGTAAAAGGTGAGGTCTCAAGTGTCGCCGTTATGCTAAGCAAGGTGTTGACTTCTCTCACTGGTATAGACAGCAAAGTGGAGTCGATGGGGAAACAAATGGGTGCAGTTCACATCAAGCTTGATGCGCTGGAGGTGAAAGCTCTGGAGTCAACGCAGTAACCCAGGTCCCCCGCTGTCAATAAGAAACTGCCGCCGGTACAGCCGGAGGCTATACTTGCAACCTTTGCCGCGAAGGTAGCTGTTCCTACCCCAGTGACAGCTGGCCGCAAAGACGTCTCCCCAACGGTGTTGCCGGTGCTCTTACCAACTAATGCCACCGCTGCAAATACTGAGGCTATATCGGAAAACATATCTACCCATCCAAAAAACGGTTGGACTGAAGTTGTGAAGAAACCGAAGAGGCCCAGATCGTTGCGATGTACAGCGGGACCCAGCACAACAACTCTTCGGGCGGTGGAGCGACAACGGTTCTTCCACCTATACAATATGGTATCAGGCCTGGAAGAAGTGTCAAAGTATGTGAAGGAGTTGTGTTCGCCAAAGGAAAGCACGGTGGAAGAATTGCCTACAAAGGGAAAATATAAGTCTATAAGACTTATATTTTCCCTTTGTAGGCAAAAGAGAGCCTCCCGGACTCCTATCTTGTAAAGATAGGAGTCCCGGAGGCTCTCTTTGACACCTGCTTCTCCATAAGTGTGTGGCCCGAGAATGCCCGTGTTAGGGAGTGGCTGCCCTTTCGCGAATACATGGAGATATTCAGAACAAGCAAAAACAAACCCACGCACTTCATGCCCCAATAGGTACCTGGACATAAAATACCAGAATGACCGCGGTATTCAAACCAGGCTACAGTTCTGGCGGCAAAGTTTGTTGCTTCTGGACTCTCATCTTGTTGCCGCTACCGAAACCTTCCTGGATTCCTCGGTTGGAGATGCCGAGGTTACGAGCGTGCTGCGCCGTGACCGCGCCACCCTTGCGGAGGCCTGCTGCTCGCCGCCCGCCCTGGCATCACACTGAGACGGCGCCGGGATCTGGAAACGGAACATGGAGAAGATCTCTGGGCTACACTTACTGTTGATGGTATGCTGCTTACAGCCTGTGTAGTGTACCTCGATCCCAGCAAGAAGAAGAAAATGAAAAGAATCACGCAAAAAGAAAAGGATGCCGAGTTCATGCAGCGGTTCGATAAGACTGAGGAAAATTTGGCCCGGATAACCGGTACCTTAATTATTTTAGGAGATCTTAATATGAATAGTGCATTAGTTGACATCCTTAATTATTATTGTTATTTTATATCTGTCTGTGGCATGTATGAGACGAATGAAGTGATGAATGATCACGGTGGCGTGCTTGATCTGGTGTTGCTTCCGGAGAGCGTGCGTGACGTAACTGTTCGCGCTTCCGTGAGAATAAGCCTGATGCCACGCACTGACGCCTACCATCCGCCTCTCGACGTCATTGTGCCCGTGTTGCGTGCGCGAGGCGCCTACCAGCGATCCGGCCGCTTGGATCCCAGCAACATTGGTGGCCGCAATGACTGGAACTTTGCCAAGGGCAACCACGCAGTCATGTATGAACTCGAACTGGGACGATATTCTCGAAGCCACTGATGTTGAGACGGCAGTCGGTCGCTTCTACGATACCATTTACGAAGTCTTCAACAACCCCATCCCGAAGAAGACCAGACCAACCCAGCCTACTAGGAGATGCCCAGTGTGGTTCACTGGTGATATCATTAGGGACCTGGCCACGAAGGCAAAGCTCCACCGTAATTGGAAAACGTGGAAGAGGCCGACTGACTACGACTCATTCAGCAGGCTGAGAGCCAACCTCAAGTGTCGCATAGATACTGCCTACGCCAACCATATTAGTAGTATAGAAAGCAATATAAGACATAACCCGCGCGCGCGCATTTTGGAAACATGTGAGTGGCCTACGATCGAAGGGTGGTTTCGAACCTCGGGTCACGCATCGGGGACGAGAATGTGCTGGTGAAGAAGCAGCAGCTGCATTTGCACACTACTTCTCAGACGTTTTCCTCCCTGATGAGCCAGTGCTCGATCCGGATCTGGTAAACAGTTCTGATGACACGTGCTCTGCTAATTACATACAAGTTTCACATATCTCCCGTAGGGACATATTGGAAGGACTGAAGCAGCTACGGCCAAGGAGCGCAATTGGACCGGACAACGTCCCTCCTTATTTTTTGAAGGCCTACAGTGATCAGCTGGTTCTCTTTGGGTCGGATATTTAATCTTGCTCTAGAGCAAGGTACTGCTGGAAGCTGGAAGCTTTCTCGAGTCAGTCCTGTCCCCAAGACACTGCCTCCGTTGATCAATATCGGCCGATTGCGATCCTGAGTTGTTTGGCAAAACTGTTCGAGTCGATCATATATGGCAAAATCAGTTTGCAGATTGCGCCTTATCTGATTGACTCGCAACACGGATTCAGGAGTCGCCGCTCAGTCAACACCAACTTACTGACGCTAGTCGAGATTGTGTCTGAGTGCATGGACATAGGATGTCAGGTGGACGTCGCCTATATGGACTTCCGAAAGGCGTTTGACAGAGTCGATAACGACGTCCTAATTAAGAAGTTGTGTGCCATTGGTTTTGCCCCACGGCTGTTGGTGTTCTTCGCTGACTACCTCAAGAACCGCCAGCAATATGTGCGACACGGCTGCATTGAGTTTAACCGTACCATACACGGTCGGGCGTTAGCCAAGGGTCTATTCTTTAGAGCTGAAATACGCCAATTGCCTTCTATATGCGGACGATCTGAAACTGATACTTGCCGTGAGTTCAGAGGATGATTGTAGTTTGCTGCAGGATGATCTAGACGCGGTTCTTAGGTGGAGTGTGAACAACAAACTCGTATTTCATAATGCCAAGTGTTATGTTATGTCATTTACGCGCTCTTCTCAGCCTATAAGCGCGACGTATGCACTCGGTACGGAGTCTTTGACTCGACTGTATTCGATTAAGGGCCTCGGTGTTACGTTCGGCCCAAAATTACATTCCATGAGCACATGAGCACTTTAACCAGGAATGTTTGCCGGTTTAGGCAATTCCTGACGACTACCTTCGGGAGACGTAATAAAAGGCTTTCACAATTACTATCTAACTTTATAAATACTTTGTTTATATATGAATTGATATGAGGTCTTGCCACGTACTAAGATTAGGTATGTGGTATGATAAATCCATTATCTGTGATGGCTGACGCGTACCTGGGATAAAACTCGACTGTATAGATGAATACCCCAAATATTTTTTTTCCAGTATTTTTAGTTCCATTCGCGTTTTTCCCCATTTTCTTTATTATCTATACATTATTTCTACCAACAGATAATTTTGTCACACGAATTTTTTTCTAGGCGTTATTTTTGCTACACGCATCTTTACCGATGCAATTTTTCACCAATTTGTTTTTTTTCACATGCGTTTGGTTACCCGTAGAATATATTTCCACTAGTTTATTTTTGTCACACGATTTAATATCTAATCTTTTTTTTCGCAAGACGCAACTTTACCATATTATTAACAAAAGGCCATGTACGATACAACGTACACTTTCCGCGCGCGTCACTATACTTTATAGCCTAGGTTGCATTTGTAAACTTATGATATACCTAAGGTTCACTGTTATAGTTAGTTACCAACTGACAGGCAAATAAAGCAGTCATCTCAACTATTGGTGCTCATCTTTTAAATACCATAACTCCACTACATAGAAGAGTGTACGAGTCACAAACACTACGTGGCCCATACATCTCTTTTTGGTCCTTCGAACAACAACGACATCGGCGCAGGATTTTTAACGGAGTTTGTTTCGGGAGGTATTCATACTTGGTTTCACTTATTATCGTTGTTTCGGTAGCGTTTCGGCTCACTGGCCTCCACCAGCGGAATCACCAGTTGAGTTGAGAAGACGCACAATACCGTGGCGGGGATTGTGAGTGCATCTTACAAGGATATCTTTCGATTCTGGAGCTGTAAAGCCTGACCATCGAAGAACAACTACTACTGGAGCTACAAACAAAGCTACAGACTAACTACTGGACATCTCCGGCAGGACTTACAACCCTGTACGTGTTCAGATACGAAGAGGACTACTACTTCGAGTCAACTTCAACTTAACTACGTGTGTCGGGATTCTACTCTTACCTACTGCCCGGTGCTACGACTAACTGCGGGGAAGAAAAACTTTCACTCCGATTAATCAACTGCCTTCGGGATTTCAACTACGTGCGTCGGGATACTACTGCCCGGCGCTACGACTAACTGCGGAGAGAAGAAGCTTCAATCCAATCAACTAAACTGCCTTCGGGATTTAACTGTGTGTGTCGGGATTCTACTTACTGCCCGGCGCTACGATTAACTACCTAACTGCCTTCGGATTTTAACGACGTGTGTTCTGCAGTCAACGGAGAACCATGGATACTAACTTCGACGAAATCATTGCTCGTCAAGAAAGAACTTTCGAAGAGATAAAAAGAATCTGCACTAACTTCAAGAAAGACGGGGCGGATAGAAAAACCTCCGACTACTTGACAAAACGAATAACTGCTCTAGAGGTTCACTGGAAGGAGTTTCTGGAGAATGATGCCATCCTGCAAACAATGGAAAGCCAGGACATCACCTACTTCGTTGACAACGTCTTCGAAATAACTAAACGGAGTTATGAAGAAACGAAGCAAGCAATGCAGCAATGCCAAGCGAAACCAACTATACACACTCCTAAGATAGTTGAGACCGGAGAAACGTCCTCGTTGGGGACATTTGGGCTTCCAAAATCAACCCCTCAGCCGCCCCCAAGAACTACTGAGAATTCTACGTCTCAGAAGGACGAACTACTCCGTCAACAACAATGTAACTTCAACGCATTACATCGAGCTGTGGGAAAAATTAACTTGGAAACGATGACCGAAAAATGGGATTTAGAAGATCATCTCAGCATCCTGAAAAGCAAGTGGGAATCGATCGACAAAATTCATTGGAAACTTGATAATTTAACTCTAATAATTTAACTTTTTAATAATTTAATTTAACTTGATAATTTGGCTCTAACCAAACTTACGATAATGAATACGCCAAATGGGAAGAAATCTACGATAACTACCGACGAAAGATACAACAGAAGATTTGGGAGAGTATGCATTATCAAAAATCTACGCCCAAGATCGAGCTTCCGGAGTTTAGCGGCAACTACAACCAATGGATATCCTTTAAGGATCTTTTTCTCGAGACTATTCATTCAAATCCGCTGATATCTAAAACTCAAAAGATGCAGCATTTGAAAACAAAATTAAAGGGAGAAGCTGAGAGACTGGTGCAGCATCTGAGCGTCAGTGCAGAAAATTACGAGTCTTGCTGGGAGTTGTTAAATAACCGCTATAACAATTTGAGACTGCTCTTCACGTCGTACATAAATACTATCCTGAACCAACCAGCTATTCAGCAGCCGAACGCTTACAACCTGAAAAAGCTACATGACACCACTCTGGAATGTCTGAGTGCTCTGAGCAACATCGGGATAGCGACTGAAACGTGGGACCCTCTCATTGTCCATTTGGTTCAACAAAAATTGGATGCAGCGACTTACAGCGAGTACCTGAAAAACTTGAAAAATCCACGAGAACTGCCTGGGCTGGAAGATTTCATAAAATTCCTGGAGATGAAGTTTATGGCGTTCGAAACATTGCAAAATCGTAACAACAACCAACCAATAACTTCGTCTTCGCAACATGCAACACACAAAAATAATTACGAACGGGGGTCATCGAACTATAAGAAGACTGAAAAAGCGACAAAAACCTATCATACGGCGCTCAGAAATTGTCCAATCTGCAAAACTAATCACGTTTTGATGTTCTGCAGTAAATTTCGTGCAATGGAGTTTGCCGAAAGAAAAACAACTGTTGCGAAACTGCGCTTATGCAAAAACTGTTTGTACAGTCACGGAGACAAGCAATGTACATCAACGAAAAACTGTTTGATTTGCAAGGGTTCTCACCATACCTTGTTATGTGACAAGCAAAACCAAAACCGATCGCAACAAGTGTCAACTCACGTGACAAACGAGAATGGAGAAGTACTATTAGCAACGGCTCAACTACAAGTCAAGACTGGCGACGGAACATACCTTACTTTGCGGGCGCTTGTGGATCAGGGATCACAAGTTACGCTCATGACTGAGAATGCAGCTCAGCAATTGCGACTGCCGCGGCGTAAAATGAGCGCTGTGATAACGGGAGTCGGAACTACTATGGGGAATTGCAAGGGAAAACTACAACTTGATTGCAAATCGATCCACAACAACAACTACGAGTTTCAACTAGAGGCACTTATTATGAAGAGATTGATAAGTAACTTGCCGAACTCGACTTTTAATAAACCAACTTGGGATCATCTGGATAACGTCAAGCTAGCTGATCCGGACTTCAACGTTTCGGGGCCGATTGATATACTACTGGGAGCAAACGTCTTCTCGGAGATATTACTCGACGGTGTCCTGAAGTCCGACAACAACTCACCAGTCGCTCAGCAAACTAAGCTGGGGTGGATCCTGTGTGGGAATGTCAAAACTTACCACTGTCTAGTTACGATAAATGAACTAGAAGATTTAACGAGATTTTGGGAATCGGAAGAAATCTGCACCAACTACGCAACTAACGAGGAAGATTACTGCGAAAAACACTATCAGGAAACAACGGAGAGACTCAGCGACGGCAGGTACGTCGTGAAGATGCCCCTGAAACCTGAAATTAACGAGAAACTCGGCATATCTAAACCACAAGCTATTTCGCAATTTTTACAACTAGAGAAGAAGATGTTGCGAAACGAAAACTTCGGATTGCAGTACAAACAATTTATCGACGAGTATACGGAACTAGGTCACATGAAACCAGTGACGCCGTGCGCAGAGAAACAACTAGAAGCATTCTTGCCTCACCATGGTGTCATCAGGGAAGATTCAACTACAACTAAATTGAGAGTCGTCTTTAACGCGTCTATGAAAACTACCACCAAGCACAGCCTCAACGATCTCATGGAAAAAGGAACGAATCTTCAAAAGGATATCCAGGAGCTAATCATCAACTGGCGTAGCTACCGATATGTACTAACAGCCGACATAGAGAAGATGTACAGGATGATTCTTATCCATGAAGATCAACAACCTCTGCAGAAGATTATTTGGAGACGCCAATATCGACTGCAGGAGATGCAACTGTGTACGGTCACTTACGGCACGAAATCTGCGCCGTTTCTAGCGATGCGTACTCTCAAACAACTCGCACTCGACGAGGCGCACGAGTTCCCTGAGGCAGCGAGGGTCATTCAAAACAATTTTTATATGGATGACCTGATTTGCGGAAGCGACACTGCCGCCGAAGCAAAACTACTGCAACAACAACTAACCACCCTCTTGCTTAGGGGTGGATTTAACTTGAGAAAATGGTCAAGCAACGAGGAAACCATTTTGGAGAACTTATCTGAAGATCAACGATCCCATAAAGGAGTATTTACCTTCAAACAAGAAGAGTCCATAAAAACATTGGGTCTCAACTACAGTCCGTCCAGAGATGTATTCCTGTTTAACTGGAATCTACCGCAGCTGGGTGCAAACAAACTAACTAAGAGGAGTCTACTCTCGGATATCAGCAAGCTCTACGATCCGCTCGGCTGGCTCTCCCCAACGGTCATCAAAGCCAAACTACTGTTCCAGAGAGTGTGGGTCAGTCAAATTGAATGGGATGAATGTCTACCCACAGACATCGAAGCGGAGTGGAGACAACTACGAGAAGATTTTCCGAACATCAACCGCCTATCATTACCCCGGTGGCTTGCAGGCATCAATGACGTAATCGAAGTCCACGGGTTTTGTGACGCAAGCGAGAAAGCTTACGCCTGCGTCATCTACAGTCGTACAACGAACGAAAACGGAGAGTACGTCATAACAATGATAGCGGCCAAAACACGAGTAGCCCCCCTCAACAATAAAACTACATTACCCAGGCTGGAGTTGTGTGGAGCTCTCTTACTTGCCAAACTGATGGAAAAACTGAGAATAGCCCTCCCGGAAAAAACTTTACATGCAACCTGCTGGACGGATTCAACAGTCGTACTCGCGTGGCTTCAAGGCGACATAACGAGATGGGATAAATACGTTGCCAACCGAGTTGCGACTATAACTAACATTGTCCCCGCTACACAATGGAGACATGTGAGAACTGAAGAAAACTCTGCAGACTGCGCCACCAGAGGCCTCTCGCCCTCTCAGCTACTGCAATTCAATTTGTGGTGGGAGGGACCTCAATGGCTTACGAAACACAACTACGAAGAAATTATTAAAAATACATCGGGAATGTTTACGACTGATAACGAGCGGATAGCAACACGGAGCTGCTATACAACGCAAGCTGCAAACGAAGCAACTTGGATTACTGCACTGGTTGATAAGTGTAGTACAATGACTCGAGTCATACGAGTCGTCAGCTGGGTATTACGTTTCAAAACAAAGCTACGTAACAAGGACGCATCAGCTGATCACGGTTACTTGTCTACGAAAGAACTAAATGATGCAACGAACTTGATCATCCAGCACGTTCAACGACAACACTTTTACGAGGATATTAGAGACTTGGAAAAAAATGGAACGGTGGGGTCAAAAAGTAAACTACTCAATCTACGACCTTACGTTAACCAGAACGGGATATTACGAGTTGGGGGTCGGTTACAAAACTCGGCCCTACCGAGCGAGATGAAACACCCTGCAGTGATCCCCCACGCAGGAAAACTAACACAGCTGATCATCGACCACGCCCACAAACAAACGCTACACGGAGGAGCTCGTCTAACACTTGCCCAAACGAGACAGAAATATTGGATTATTAGCGGCAATCGAGCGGTGAAAAAACAACTTACAAAATGTGTGCGATGTCACAGATTCAAGCCTCATCGAAACGAGCAGATAATGGGTGACCTACCTCAATCACGGGTCACGCCATCAAGACCGTTCACTAATACTGGGATCGACTTTACCGGTTTTGTGGATGTCAAAATCAACAAGGGGAGAGGCGTGAAGACATGCAAAGGCTATATTTGCATTTTCATTTGCATGGCAACAAAAGCGGTACATATAGAACTTGTATCTGATCTCAGTACGGAGACGTTCCTGGCAGCCCTTAAGAGGATGTGCGCTAAAAGAGGGACCCCGAAGCATATTTTCTCAGATAACGGAACTAACCTCCTTGGAGCATCCCGGATACTGAAAAAGGAGTTTCAACAGTTTAAAACGATGATGTCGGAAGACTTCTTCGACGGGATCAGTAAACTAAAGATTGAGTGGCACTTTAACGCCCCAATCTGGCCGACTGCAGGAGGACTGTGGGAGGCTGCTGTCAAATCGCTAAAGTACCATCTTAAACGAGTTTTGGGAGAACAAAAACTGACGTATGAACAGTTTTCAACTTTGCTGGCGGAGATTGAAGCGTGCATGAATTCCAGACCACTTTGCCCTCTCACGGAAAGCATAGACGACTTGGAATACTTAACCCCGGGTCACTTCATCACTGGAGGTCCAACGATGTTACTGCCACAAGGGGAAATAAACGAGGAACGAGCACTTGACCTCAGGAACAAGTGGAAGCAAACAGAGCTCATGCATCAACATTTCTGGAAGCGATGGTCCAGCGAATATTTACATCAACTTCAAGTCCGCAGTAAATGGCAACGAGCGAACAAAAACTTAGAAGAAGGAGACCTCGTCCTGATAAAGGAAAATAACTTGCCTCCTGGAAAATGGGCACTAGGAAAAGTGCTTCAACTACACCCAGGAAACGATGGCTACGTACGTGTGGCAACGATAAAAACGAAAGGAGGGATACTCAAACGCCCAATCACGAAATTGGCCCCACTCCCGGCTAACGAAGACGTGAAAGAAGTCAAAACGGATACGAGGAAAGGACCGGAACTAAAACGAAGACGAACGAGACCGACTTGCTCCCTGGTCACCCTAGCGCTGATCATGCTGTTAAGTTTGATAACAGGAACACAAGCCGCACAAGAACAACGATACAACGTTACAACGATTTCAAACCATCATCCTATTTATTACGACGAGATTGGAAAGCTGCAACTCATACACGACGAGTGGAAAATTCTGGTCTATTACAATTTAACAACGTATTGGAAAGGGACAGAAAACTTACAAAATTTTCTGAAGATCATGGAAGGAGATTGCAGCAGACTAGAGAAATCCATGTGCGAGCCGACTATCAACCAACTGTATCACGAACTTCATCTACTCAACGAGTATAATAAACTACTGTTAAATCAACATTTATCACGAAAGAAACGAGGATTTTTTAACGGAATTGGGAGCCTAGCACGAACTCTATTTGGTACACTGGATGAAGAATTCGCCATCAAGTACCAGAACGACATAGAGAATATTCAAACAAACGAGAAATACGTTTTGGAGTTAATGAGAAACCAAACTACGATAATTGAAGCTGAAAACAACATCATGAAGAAGAATGACAAGTTCATGAATACTCAGTTTCATATGTTGAACACGTTCGTCCACGAGACCAACTCAACGATAACGCAGATTGGATCCAGAGTCGCCGAGATTTTTACTATGAACAATCTTAACGCGGCCGCGATCACTGCGAGCTTGATTATGTCAAACTTACAACGCACACAAGATATGCTGATAAACTCGCTGGCCGATATACATAAAGGACACATCGACATGCATCTTTTCACTCCGAAACAACTGATCGAGCAACTCTATGTGATATCAGGAGGAATGCCGAACCAACTATCACTTCCTGTCAAAAATATTCAGCAAGATATAAATGAGCTATACAAACTTATCTACGTAAAAGCTCGGATTACGGAGAACTACTTGCTATTCGAACTACACATCCCGCTTACGAGTGAAGACAACTACATGATTTACCGAGTGTTACCACTACCCATCCAACGAGAATCGGAGACAAGAATGGTGGAAACGTCAACAGAATACCTCGCAATCAACTTCAGAAAAAACACTTATGTATTAATGGGAGAAGAAGATATCCGCCAATGTATTATCTTAAACGACGAGGTGTACTTGTGCAACGCGTATCACCCTGTTTACTATCTACACGACGGGAATGCGCCGTGCGAGGCAAAAATCTTTAGTCAACAAACGTCCTTGCCGTGCGACACTCAGACAGTGCAATGCAAAGACAACTGGATCAAGTTACACAAGGCGAACATATGGCTTTACGTTTGCTGCAGTTCATGCCTACTACGTATCATTTGCGACGACAAACTGTCTAGCACTACGGTATCGGGCATTGGGCAGATATTGCTCAGTCAAGGATGCATACTGCAGAAGAAAGAAGCAAGAATAATATACAAATGGAGAGCGACATCGCCGTTCCTATCATGAACTCGCCTATCAACGATATGGTGAATGTCAGCCTCAAGAACATTCACTTGAATATGGCGACAAACACTTCTGGAGAACTAGCCAGAATAGATCGAAAACTCCGAATGCAGAAGAATTCCGAACAACTGCCGACGCATCTTTCGGTACATGACGTCTATCACTATACAATAACGTCAGTACTGGGGATAATAGCGACGATTATTGCACTCTACCTTCTCACTAAAAGGTGTTGCAATAGAACGAGAGCAAGGAACTACAACGATAAGCAGCGGAGCCCTGAGAACATGGGCATCGAACTACAGGAAATCAGCACCGACAAGCCGGAAGCAGCCCGTCCACGCCAGACGGAGAAAGGACGATTTGACTTGAGCGGCCTGCTCTGAAGATAAACGTGACAGTGACAGTGTCAAATACATAAGTCAAATATTTAAGATGAAATATTTTAAGTTCACTTTACTTTTGTTATAATTTTACTTTATTGGTATTGAACTATTGTTTACTTTTCTTGTCGTTTGGCAGCATGTTTGGTCAAACGCCCAACATTTTATTTTGTTTAACTTTATTTTCTCGTCCTTGGCAGCATGTACGATACAACGTACACTTTCCGCGCGCGTCACTATACTTTATAGCCTAGGTTGCATTTGTAAACTTATGATATACCTAAGGTTCACTGTTATAGTTAGTTACCAACTGACAGGCAAATAAAGCAGTCATCTCAACTATTGGTGCTCATCTTTTAAATACCATAACTCCACTACATAGAAGAGTGTACGAGTCACAAACACTACGTGGCCCATACAGGCCATATAATTTAAATGTTAAGTGATTACATATTAAGGGTGCTATACATAAAAAGAAGACATACATTATAGTAGTTTATCTACACACGTATCATTAACCCTCTACTGCGTACAAAAACCGCACGTTACGATCAGCATAATGTTAAACTACTTGGTAAAAACTCATTTCTTATCTGAAAAATTACACATTATGATGTGTAATTTTTCTACATATTATGACGTTCAAATTTCGAACGCCGACGCCCGCCTGCGTGTCGCCCCTAGTTTGTCTGTGAAGTTGGTACTACAGAACAAGCTAAACAACTGCAGAGCCACAATGCCGGTCAAACATGCGGTTCCTGAACACATCAAAGAGAGCTTATGAGGTGTGTGTAGATAAACTAGTGTATGTAACTGTACGGAGGGCATTAATACTCGAGAGTGGGTTTATGAAACGAGCCGAAGGCGATTTTCATAATAATATCACTCGAGACAGATGCATTTAATCGCATTAGCCGCTGCTATTTCAAAATCAATTTTTATATGATGAGGTCCAAAACTAGGTATATTTTCTTTTATGAGTTGAAACATTCTTTCGTACGTGGTTTGCCACTTGTTAGGTAGCAACGCATATATGCAAGGAACCACCTTCGTGCAATTTTACAACGCCGTACTATCATCGGCAAAGAGAATAATGGGGCGATTTACTACTTTTGGATGATCATTTATGTATACTTAAAATAACAATGGACCTAGCACGCTACCTTGTGGAACCCCGAATTCAGTTTGAAGCAGACCTGAGGTATATACTTTTTCAGTAGTGCAATTAGGACAAATCCTATCTATTTGTATTACTTGTGACCTTTAATTAAAATATGAGCTTAGTAAATTAAGAACAGTCCCGCAAACTCCATAACCCTCCAATTTATTAAGAAGGATTCCATGGTGGTGTTCAATAAGACAGCCATATCTATGGTTCGGCCTTTCCTGAATCCTTTTTTGTTCTTCAACTAAAACGTCATTTGATTGTAAATAGTCGTAAAAACTATTGTTAATAACCCTTTCTAATCTTGGACAAACTGGAATCAGTGCAACAGGTCTATAATATCCCATGTTTTCTTTGTCAACTTTTTTGAAAATAGGTTTAATAATTGTGGACTTCAACATATCTGAAAATTTTCCTTTTTCTATACACATATTCATAATATGACATAGAACCGGAGATATTGAGTCTGATACATATTTTATGATTCTAGTATTTATTCTATTTCTATTCTATTTGGCCTCATAAACATTGAAGAATAATGCTTATTCTCATTTCTGATTGTATTATATTTTGGCCCACTATAGCGGGGCCTTTGTGCATGTCCCCTGCGCCTACGCTTCTATGTTGTTGTGGAGTGGATGTACGAGGAAGTCTGAGGTCGACGATATTTATCCCAGAATTGCTATTCTGGTTTCTATGGTGAAAGGATGTTTGGCATGTGCTCAAAGGTTTCGTCTATTGTAATGCACAGGAGGCTGTGTGCTGCACCTGTAATTTTAAAGTGTTAAGTGTACAGTG